>CANYCX010377857.1:0-16545 GCA_948193385.1 Breynia disticha f. nivosa | reverse complement strand
TAGGTTGGACGATTTTACCCTTTAGGTCTGTCCACCGATTGTTTCGTAATTTCAAATTTTTTAATCTCGGTCCAACTTCCAGTTGTTATTTTCTCCACTTTTACTCTTCCATATATTCCTAAATTAATTTTCAACTTCCCTCATTAGTTTGTTTCTCACACAATTTGCAAAAAATTTATTTGTATCTTTCCTCCATATTTAAATTTAAACTTTTAATTAAATGACAAATTGAGGGCATTACATCAGAGCCCGAGGTAAGTGCCATTGCCACTTACTTAGATTTGATTAATCTATGAATGATTGTTCATTGTATGCTTAATTAATTCTTGTTGTGAATTGAAATGAGATTGTGTTGAAAAGAATGTGAGTGTGTATGTTATGTGTAAAGGTGCCTTACTAATGTAATGGGATTTTTCAAAATGATGGTATGAGTGTTATTGGTTTAATTGGAATGTGTTATATTTCCATGAAATGTGAAATAGAAATGTATGAGTATCTTGATGGGGGTTCGAGAAACTTATGAGCATATAATGTTGAATGGATGCTTACTAACGAGAATGATTTTATATGGATGTTTATTCATTGTGATGAATGCCACGTGTTATGTGTTTGTGATCCTTATGATGGAAAGATGGTGTAAGTTTGATATCCGTATTGCAACGAAATGGTAAAATGGTATTTAAGGTTTCGTGAAAGAACATTATAGCAAGTTGTGAATGGAAGTTTGAATGTTTGAACTTATATTATGGCATGGGGTAATGGCATAGCATGAGCAATATTGTATGTTCATGTTTTGAACAAAATAAATAGAACTTTGGTTCACAACGGAGCTTCGGCTCACAATGGAACTTCGGTTCACAGTGGAACTTCGGTTCACAATGGAACTTCGATGCATAATGGAACTTCAACTCACAATGGAACTTCGGTTCACAATGGACCTTCAGTTTACAATGGAGCTTTGGCTCAAAATTGGAGCTTTGACTCACAAATGGGGAAGAGAGTGGACTCTCTCTTACAATAGGACTCTGGAGCATATGCATTTTATGTGGAATGCATAAACATATTCATAAATGCATTCACTCATTGTTTAGTCTTGTTGTTTATACGAGAGAAATTGGATGGGCAAAAGGCCTAAATGAATATATGTGATCATTGGATTGAATGCGGTAATTGCATATGTGATTATGATTATGGATTGAATAGATTGAAAGTGTGGATTGTTGTTTTGTGATAGCCTTGAGAATGTCAAGGCATGTTCAAGTATATATATATATATATTAGTGAAATGAATGATTTAATTTATGAACATAAGTGATGATGTATGTATATGTGGAATACTAAATTGTATGATGGAATGAAAGTTCAGGATGGTTGGCATTTAAACATTTGTTATGATATGATCGATGGTTAAGTTTAGTTTATGATTTAGGGTTGACCGTAAAGGGGTAGGTTGATTTTATATGAATGGTTAATTGATATAATTGTGTTAAATGACATGGATTATGTGTGGTGAAATTGCTAAGAAAATGGTGGTGGGTTGCCTTGAGGTTGTATGTGTTGTGTTTGTAACATGAGTTATGGAATGATGGTTGTGTGAATGGCATGAATGTCTAATAATGCTGGTTTGATCTTGATGTAATGTGTGGTTTATATGTTTACGTGATTAGGAATGCTGATTAGGATGTATAAGGAATGGTATGAATGCTTTGTGAGTTGCTTGGTATGCCTAATGTGAATTTATAAGTGTATGTATGTAGAAACTTAGGAAAAATTCAGGCAGATTGCACTGAAGGAAATAACGTATGTTTATTCTGGGAAAAAACATACGTTACCATAGTTTGGCATATGTTATTTTGGTCTTAGCATACGTTATTCATCCTGGAAACATACCCCAGAATAATGTATGTTAAGGGCCAAAATAGAAATACGTTAATTTGAAGCTGGAACCTTAAATTTGACCGAATAACATCCTAATGTATATCTAAAGTATGTTAATGATTCTGGAGGGTTCCATACACTTTAAACACAGTATGAACTTGTATAAAACATGTTTACATTATCTTGTGTGAAAGTATAAAGGTAGACTTAATGACTGGCCGACGACTCCCTTGCACCTCAGCATAGAGAGACACTGAGGGAAAGCTTACTAAGTATTAAAAATACTCACCTATGTTTTCCTGAAATATGTGCAGGTCGACAGTAGCTGTTGCTGGGACATACTTTTGGGCGGAGCTTGCACTTGTGATACCGAGCGGATAGGTTGGCATATAGAGATTTTTGGAGATGCATACTTTTGCACTTTTGTATATCCATACACTTAGCAGTATAGGCTTTTACTGGCATTTGCATTGTTTTAAACCGCAAACCATGGCTTCTGCATTTGTGGTACTTTTATATTGTATTAGGCCGATTTAAAAAAAATGCATGTATGCCACTCTTGATTTCATTTAAATGTATATATATATATATATATATATGTTTACTTGATTTCAATTGTACACTGCTAGTTTTAAAAAGAAAAAAAATGGGTGCGAAAATCTTATTTATTGGAAAATGAACTTTTAAACAATGGGGTTCACATTCATATTTATTCCATGCAAAGTTACACCCTCGCAGTAATTGGTTTTCAATCAAATTCACACTAAGCTTGATATTAAGTCATTTCATTTTCATTTGTTCCTTTTTATCAAAGACTATAGGTTTATCATTTCTCAATCATAATTCCAACCGTTATTCATTTTTTTATCACATCTTAATGCCATCACATACAATCATTGATCGCTGCAATCAAATAAATATTCTTGCTACTCACACAATTAGCTTTGATAGTTCCTTAAAAAATAATTCAATATAACCAAAACTCACAAGAACATTGTTCTTCACTTAATTCATACATTCATAAGGACTCTAACTAGACTCCCACACGTTATCACACTTAGTATACTTGCACTATAGCCTGATTTCTTTAGCATTTAGTTCTCATTAAGTCATTTTCAAGCATAGGATCACATAGTACCCTTATTCTCAATCAATCATACAAACTAATCATAAGGATTACCATTTCTAGCACCTCCAATAGGTTCATACTAGGTAATAACCACACAAATCTTTTATTGACACCAGTTCCATACTATTTTCAACAAATGCGGCTGTATTCAAACATGCATAATCCAGGTAAGACATTTTAATTATTCAAAATCCCTATACATGACCAACAACTCAGCCAACCATTTTAGTTACCTACATTCTTTATAATCCACTTTTCAAAATAATTGATTTATCCCTTCATTAATTACGACCTTAGACTTTTAACAAAATTTTCAAATCATATACACAATTCGTATGATTTCCCTCAATTCACAAGTTTCTTCTTCAACTATCTTTTGGCACTTAGACTATTAAATCACACACAAGTAAGCATACTTTGAGGGAATCAATCATGAGGATTCCACAAGGTCATAGCAAAACATTTTTTCTCAAACCATTCTTGGTTTTCAAAACTCAATTCATTGGTTTAAAAGTCAAGAACATTCATATGACCTTAAAATAATGAACCTATCCCGCTCTGATACCACTAAATGTGATGCCCAAAATTAAATTATATTTATTTTAATTAATTTGAAAACATGGATATGTTTTTTTTTGTAATTAGACTAATCAACAAAGAAAATGTTTACGCATTGATTCAAAATACAATGCATCAAGCCAAGCAACTTATTTAAAATTTCCTAGAACACTATCCATATTTTTTAAAAAACGTGCTCTGTCGACATTCCTTGTGGAGATCCCACTAAACCTACACACAACACCAATGCACATGCATCGTGAGTAACTAAATACCCATTAAGTACATCTACATCACTTACCAAGGTAGCTAATGCATAAGTACCCATTGGTAAAGTGTGTTAGATGTAACAAGTTCTTATGGATTCAAAAAAATTCATCCTAGTCATTTTCTTCTTTAAATAACTATTCATTCATTATCCAGTGTAAGGGAAATCTCATTCATACTTCTTTTCCTAGCTTACAGGAATTAGGTAAACCACTCTCTTATTTTCTCACCTTAAAATCTTTATTTGTCACTATAATATAGTGAGGAACGGTCTGTAGAACAGTTTATGTAAGTCATTCCCCAACTCGTTTTCCCTTGTTCTGAGTTGTACTAGAATTGAAATGGTTTCACCATTTCGATCCCTTTAAAGTCCTAACCTATTTTGATCCCTTCAAAAGTCCTTAGAAGTGGAACAGTTATGAGAATGATTTTGGTAAACCCTTTTTGAAGCCAGTTCGGTCCTTCCAAAATGTTCTAGCAGTGGAACAGTTGTGGAGCTCAATTTTTAAAACACATATCCTAATTTTCATCATATATCATATAATAGATAAGAGCATGGCCCCTTTTTCTCTAGGAAAGAAAATGGTGATTTAATGGATGAACTTGAGTATAGTGACGAGGATTGGGATAAAGTATATGGAAATGCTAAGGCTATGAAGTTAATCATGTGTGCACTTTCAGTTGATGAAAACAATAGGATGGGTTATTGTACCAGTGCCAAGGATATGTAGGAAAGGCTTTTGGTGACATATGAGGGCACTAACCAAGTTAGGGAGACTAAGATAAACATGTTGCTCCGTGAATATGAAATGTTCACAATGAAGGATGGAGAATCAATTAACTCAATGCTTGATCATTTTGGTGAGATCATCAATGGGTTAAATAGTCTTGTGAAACCAAGGGAAGATAGCGAGAAATTTAAAACAATGTTAAGGTGTTTACTAAGAGAATAGGATTCCTAAGTGACAACGATCATGGAGTCAAAAGATCTTAATACACTTAGTTTTAATTCCCTTGTCAGTTCATTGATCAATTATGAAATTATTTTGAAACCTTGAGGGGGAAGGTCTAGACCCAAAGAGAAAACCATCGCGTTGAAAGTTAGCCTTCCATAAAGTATTGAGAGTGATATTGAGTGCATTGAAGGGGAAGATGATGATGAGGAAATGGAACTTTATGCAAAGAACCTTAGGAAGTTAAGAACTTAATGAATTCTCAAAGAAAGGAGCTGCGAGGAAATGATCAAATGAGAGGAGGCTTTGTTGATAGAAGAAAGATTAGGAAGATAAGAAAGGAAGCTCTAATGATGATGGATGCTTCAAGTGTGGAAACAAGTTTCACTTTGCAAAGGAGTGTCAAAACAACAACTCTTCTTTGAGACCTCAAGGCTACAATGACAAAGGAAAACAAAAGGAAGCTCTCATTGTAAGTTAGAGTGATGAGGACGATGATGAGCAAACATATGAGGAAAATAACTTAGTTCTTATGGCATAAAGCTTCATGTATAGTGATGATGAGGATGAGGTAACATATTCAATTTTTTTGTGATTTGAGTGATGATGGTGATGATTTGCTTGATAATGATTTGAATGATGCATATTTGACCTTGCAAAGTGATTTTGAAAAGATTTTAAAATTAAATAAATCACTTAAATCAACGAATAAAAAACTTGCTAATGAGATTGGTTTGTTGAATGAAAAAGTGATTGAGTTGAGTATGCATTGCGATTGTGTTGAGTTAGGTCATGCTAGAAAGAATGAAGTTGATACGCATAATGAATGTCTAAAGATGCAAAATGAATTGTCTAGTGAAATTGATAGACTTATGAAAGAGTTCTCATATGTCGCTGGTAAGTTCACAAGTGGAAATGAGAAGTTTGAAAAATTATTATCAGGACAAAGGTATTCTATATCAAAGAATGGATTAGGTTATGATCCTTTTGAAAGGGACTCATCATTGATAAATAAATTTACTGAAGAAGGAGAAACTTGTTCAAATGCATCTACATTGCCATCTTGTACTAGGTATTTAAAGGTGGGACATATTGCAAACAATTGCACTAGCTTAAGTAGATGCATCAAAGTAAAGAAAATGTGGATTGTTAAAGGGACATCCATTCCTAATATAGTATTTTATACTAACCACAAAGGACCTAAAGTTGCTTGGGTACTAAAGAAGTCAAAATTAATTCATTTTGAAGGTACCTCAAAGAATGATAGTTCTAACTAGTTCATGGTATGTCAATAGAGAATGCTCAAGGCATATGAGCGGAGACAATAATCAATTTGTGGAGATAAAATCGAAAGAATAAGGGTTTGTCACTTGGTGATAATAAAAAAGGTAAAATCGTTGGTATTTATGAAGTGGGTAAGGAACCTTTACCAACCAATGATAATGTGCTCTTGGTAGATGTTTTGAAACATAACCTATTGAGCGTGTCTCAACTATGTGATATGGACTTTGATGTAAAATTTGCATCCACATATTGCTTGGTTTCAAAGAATGATAAAGTTTCTTTTATTGCTCTAAGACAAGGAAATACTTACATAATGAACTTCCATGATGATTCATACTTTAACAAAAATTGTCTAATCACTTTAGATGAAAATGCATTTTTTTGGCATAGAAAGTTAGGATATACACCATTGCCTTTGATTTCTAAATTCGCTAAAAATGATGTAGTGAGACGTTTGCCTAAGATTAAATTCTCTAATGAACACTTATGTAAACCGTGTATGAAGGGTAAACATGTTAGGGGATCTTTTAAAGCTAAAAAGGAAATTTGCACTAATATAGTTCTTGAATTTATTCACATGGTTTTGATAGGTACATCTCGACATGCTAGCTTCAATGGTAGATTCTATGCTCTTGTGATTGTTGACGAGATTCACTTGGATTCGATTTCCTATCCATAAAAGTGATGATTTTAATGAGTTGGCTAAGTAGTGTAGGTTGGTGAAACTTGAGAAAAACTTGGCCATCATTGCCATTAGAACTGACCATAGTGGAGAGTTCGAATGTGAGCCATTCGTGCAATTATGTGACATGAATGGTGTAGAACACAATTTCTCATCTTCTAGGATGCCTCAACAAAATGGAGTTATGGGATGGAAGAATAGGACTCTTGAAAATATGACTAGGACTATGATGAATGAATATAATCTTCTTAAGTCATTTTAGGTAGAGGCAATGAACACCGCGTGCTTCATGATCAATCGGGTGCATCTTAGAAGAGATAAGATGAAGACACCTTATGAGCTTTGGAAGGGTAAGAAGCCCAACATTTCTTATTTTCACCCTTCTGGTTGTAAGGTCTATATTCATAATAATGGCAAAGACTACCTAGGTAAATTTGTTGCTAAGTCAGATATAGGCATATATTTAGGTTATTCTTTGACTAGCAAGGCCTATAGGGTAAACAATAATAGAACAAAAATGGTAGAAGAGAGTATTCATGTAAAATTTAATGATATGCTTTCACCTCTGAGAATGGTAGTTGGTTTTGATGATGTAGGTACCAATGAAGTTGAAGATGAAAATCATGTTATTTAAAAAAAGCTTGACATAGTTGAAATCAATGATAATGAAGGTTATGATCCTTGCATATCAAAATCATAGGCGAATGTAAAGATCATCCAATGGACAAAGCAATTTGTGAAGTTAATGATAGGGTGAGGAAAATGAGGGAATTTAATGATGTTATGAATAACTTAGCCTTTAATTTCCTTATTGAGCTCAAGAACATCAAGGAGGCATTTGTGGATGATGATAGTGCAAGAGGAGCTATACCAATTCAAGATGAATGAAGTTTGGGAATTTGTCCCCCACCAAAAGACAAGACAATTGTTGGAGTCAAATTGGTGAATAAGATAAAATATGACGAACATGGAGAGCCAATGAAAAATAAGTCCAGATTAATAGATCAAGGCTTCTACCATGAAGAAGAACTTGACTATGAAGAAACCTTTGCACCGGTTGCAACGCTTGAAGCAATTAGATTATTATGTGCTTTTGCTTCTCGTAAAGGAATCAAACTTCAACAAATGGATGTAAAGAGTGCTTTTTAAATTGTTATATTCAAGAAGAGGTTTTCGTTAAGTAACCACCAGGGTTTAAGTATCGTAAACATATAGATCATGTATACAAGTTAAAGAAGGCAATTTATGGCTTCAAGCAAGCCCCAAGGGCATGGTATGAAAGGTAGAGTAATTTTCATTATGAACATGGGTATGGTAGAGGTAATATAGATAATGCTCTTTTTATTAGAAAAGTAGACAATGAGATGTTGATTTGTCAAATTTATATTGATGATATAGTGTTTGATGCTACTAATTCTTCTTTGTGCAAAGAGTTTGGTGATTTCGAGATGAGTATCATGAGGGAGCTTAAATTTTTCCATAGACTCCAAATCAAGCAATTAGAGAATTGAATTTTTATTCAACAAAGTAAATACACTAAGGAGCTCTTGAAAAAAGTTCAACATGCAAGGGTGTAAGAGTTCAAAAACCCCAATGGGGTCAAACCTTAAACTCAAAAGGGATGAGGAGGAAGAAGATGTAGATCGAAAGGTATATATAGGTATGATTGGATCCTTAGTTTACTGAACTGCTTCTAGACCAAATATCATGTTTGTTATGTGTTTGTATGTTAGATTTCAATCATGTCCTAACACCTCTCATCTTGTTGCATGTAGAAGTACTTTTAGATATTTGAGTGATACAATTGAACATGCTTTGTGGTATCCAAAATGTTATCATTTTAATTTGTATACATATAGTGATGCGAATCATGGTGGATGTAGAATTGATAGAAAAATCACTAGTGATTTGTGTCATTTTCTAGGTTCATCTTTAATTTCTTGGGAAAGTGAGAAACAAGTGAGTGTAGCAATTTCTATGGCTGAATCCAAAAATGTAGCCGCAGGAAGTGCGTGTGCTCAAGTTCTTTGAATTAAGCATCAATTGAATGATTATGGAATTAGTGCGTCTAATGTGCCTATCTATTGTGATAATATAAGTGCAATTAGCTTAAGTAAAAATCCAATTCTGCAAAGTAGGACTGAGCACATCAAAATTAGACATAATTTTCTTCGTGATCATTATTTGAAAGGTGATGTTTGTTTGAAATATGTGCCTACATTAGATCAATTGGCTAATATTCTAATAAAACAACTTAGGGAAGATTTGTTTAACGATATTATTGGTATGTGTGATTTGAATTCCTTGTGTCAGTAATGTATTCTCCTTTTGTACAATGTATACGTACTTGCATATATTGTTATAGAAAAATGGTCTTATGAAACACTCCTTACATATGCCACTAAGTCAATTGGTTGAGTAATCCTACCTGCATTTACATTGGTCAAGTAGTGCAACTCTTAGCAGAATAAATGTGTGACCTAGTAGAGGAAAAACTTATTAGTCTAGTACAGTTTTCAACAGAAGTACTCTGCGGAGTCCACAATAAGATTTTTGTCGAGTGGATACTTTATGTTCGAGTAATTGAAATCCTGATCGAGTACAAGGTTTTTAAGTCGAGGAAAGTTTTCAAACAGGAGGGATGAGTGTTTCTATAGTACATTTAGACGAGTAAAATGAATGTTGGTCAAGTAATTGGAGTTTTGGTGGAGGGAAACAATTTCAATCGAGCAGAGTTTTTGGAAAGAATACATAGTATTGGGTTTTCTAATGTGTTCTAAGTCTAAAGGTAGCGGAAAAAAAAAATAGAACACATCAAAACAGCCTAAGAACACTTCAAAACCATGACCAATACATCTATTAACAATTGGTTGACATTTAAATGACATAATGAGCGAAACTTTGGAAGAAAAATATCGCCTTTGACTTTGTCCTTCTATGTCGTGTGGTCTATGATCAAGAACAGTGACCACCATCTCGAAATACTCCAAGACAACCTTTGTGACACCAAGATAGAACCCTAGTCATGGTTCCTCTATAGAAATAACACACAGATTAGCAAAATATTGTACTAGCACAAGGGTAAAAACGTTTCACCTATTCTTGGTCAGTTTCTGATGAGAATCTTGCGAAACAAAGGGCACCACGTTGATCAAACTATATCATCAACCCCTAAATCTCATGTTTCTCACTATAGAAAACTCAAAAATCATCTTTTGATTTCTTGAAGGAAGCTCACGGCATAAGGTTTGTGTTTAGAGGGACGGCTCTCACTTGATGAAAGAATTAGTGTTTGTTGTTTTTTAAAGATAAGTCATTTCATTTTTAAAACTACTTAACAATCCTAATCCTTTTAGGACTTTGTTAAGTCTTTATTTAAAAATAAAATATCCTTTAAAATTCCCCTCATTGTCATGACGCTATGTGTTGATAAGTAAAAGATTTTATTCTTTTAATTTATCCCACATTAACAATGTCCTAATTTAAGACATGCTTCCTTAATTTTCTCTCTCTTAATTTCTTACATATTATCACTTAAGACATCATATTTAATAAATAATTTTTCTCTTAAAATCATGTAAAAATATTATTTCTCATCCATGTTGAGCCTAATTTCTAAAATAGGCCCAAACGACCAATCTGACCCTGTAGTCGGATTTTGACCTAAGGTGAAAAACTGAAATTACTCTTTTAGGTTTTCATCATCCAGGTGTGATCTGTAGGACTATTTAATGAAGGCAATGAGTTTAATAACTCATAAATCATAGGCGGTCTCTAGCGAGACACTATGATCACCCTGAATTAAATAGTTGACGAGCGGTGTCAACAACCCTACTACTATTCAAATAAATCCGTTGACCTCGATATCTAGATTAGCATAAAGCATGTCGCTAGCAACCTTATTTAGTGCTTAATAACTTTTCTTTATCTCTACGACAAAATTGATAAGTTCGAATAAATGACATAATCATTTTATTCGGGTACGGCCACACTTTCCCTAATCTTGTCTATTAAGCGACCAGTGATATCAACTCTCATTGAGAGAGTCAATCCCTTTACTTACTCCTGCTATTACTTATGATTCATAGCATACCTAATCGTACCCATACTTGTCAACCTTTTACAGTCACGTTAGGCGTATGTTAAAGCAAACTAAAAATCACATCAAGAGATAGTGATTTTCAGTCTAAGGATAATATTCGAGATTGCAAATCGTGATCGCTCTCCAAATACAATGCTCTACATTGTACCTATGCACTTTGCTAGATATCCCAAATATGTATAACTCGTAGAACATGATCATCTACAAAGTACATACTAGTATTAATTCATTTCTATTCCCATACAAACAAGCAATTAGGGATATTTAGAATGTTAATCTCATATCTTCCATGTTTTACTAGCAAGGTCCTCAACTTTAATACCTCAAGTGCTTAATTAACATTCTTAGATATTTTATCAAACACATACTATAGGTCAATACATGATATGATAAAATAATGTCTCATAATTTTATTAATCTCTAATAAAAGTTACAAACAATGTATTGGGCTAGGACTTACACTAACAACTTCCTACTAGCACCAGTCCCAATCAGACATAACCCTAAGACCCAAAGACCTAACATGATGCTCATGCTTCAAACTGTCAGTTGCTTGGTAAGGGGATCTGCAACATTTTATTCACCTAGAACCTTGATCATCTTCACATCTGCTCTATCGACGATCTCTCAAATGAGATGGAACTTTTTGAGTATGTGTTTGGATCGGTGGCAATTTTGGGGCTCCTTGGCCTGTGATATAGCCCCATTATTATCACATAAAAGTTCTAAAGGATCTAGGATAGATGGGATGACTCCTAGTCCTGTAATGAACTTTTTAAGCCAAACAGCTTCCTTAGCTACCTCAAATGCTATTATATACTCAGCTTCTGTTGTAGAATCTGCCACTATGCTATGTTTAGAGCTCCTCTAGCTGACAGTCCCTCCATTCAAAATGAATATGTATCCCAATTGCGCTCTCCAATCGTCCTTGTATGTCGGGGTCGTAACATCAGTGTATCTTATAACATTGGGTTCTTCTTGACCTCCAGACACTAAGAACAAATCTTTAGTCCTTCTCAAGAACTTAAAAATTATCTTAACTGCAGACCAATGGATCTCTCTGGGATCCTGCTGGAACCTACTAGTTATGCTCAGTGCATAAGCAACATCCAGTCTAGTACATAGCATAACGTACATAATAGGTGCTATAGTTGACACATATGGGATTCTATTCATACTTTCTCTCTCCTCTTTAGAGGATGGGCAATCCTTCTTAGAGAGAACCACCCCTTACTGTAAGGGCAACAATCTCTTCTTGCATTATTCCATACTGAACCGTCTTAGTATCTTATCTATGTAATTTTCTTAACTTATACTAAGTATAACCTCGACTTCCAATAATTCTTTGATTGAGAAACACACATTCAACCATTGGTTCACTTGTTACAATGTTGAAACGTAGTTTCCAATAAGCAGGATGTCATCGATATACAACACAAGGAACACTACTATGCTCCCATTGAGCTTATGCTATACACAAGGCTCATCATCATTCTCGGTAAATCCAGACTCCTTAATGGATTCATCGAAACGAATATTCCAACTTCAGGACGCTTGTTTAAGTCCATAAATGGACCTCTTAAGCTTGCATACCCTATTAGAATAATTTGGATCGACAAATACCTCAGGTTGTTTCATGTAAACATCCACGAGGAGGTTTCTATTCAGGAAAGCCGTTTTGACATTCATTTGTCATATCCCATAGTCTAAGTATGCAGTTATGGCAAACAAGATTATAATGGATTTGAGCATACCTACTGGTGAGAATATTACATCATAGTCGATACTTTGAACTTGTTTGAAACCTTTCACCACTAACCTACCTTTCAAAATAGCCCCGCCTTCCCTTTGAAAATCCATTTGCATTCAATTACCCTAGCACCTTTCGGTGGATCAATCAAGTCCTAAACTTGATTATTGTACATTAATTGCACATCGGATTTCATGGCCTTTCGCCATTTTTTCGAATTAGGATTCTCTAAGGCCTCTTGGTAAGAAGCAGGTTCATCATGATCAATGAAGTGATATTTTGTTCCTCAGTCATAATGAACTCGTACCTATCGGGCTCCAGATGTATCCTACCTTATCTTCTAGGTACTTGTGTAATGGGAACTTATTCCATAACTTCTTGTGGATTTGAGTCCATCTCCTCACTATCATGTTTAGGAATTTGTGTATCTACATCCTCTTGCACAACTTCAAGTTGTACATCACTCCCACCGTTTCTTTTAAGAATGAATTCTTTTCTAAAAACACAAATAAACACTTATCTGTCTTGGATGAAAGCTTGTCCGATGTTAACCTTTTAACTTGGGCTTCGCAACCTCATATCCTTAGAAAAGACAAGTTTGATTTTCAACCAGTCCATATCTCATATGGTGTCTTTTTAGCTACTTTAGTAGTATACCTATTTAGCAGAAAAGCTGCAGTCTATAGGGCATAACACCAAAATGATACCAGAAGACCAGTTTGACTCATCATCGACCTAACCCTGTCCAACAGGGTTCAATTCCTCCTCTCAGACACACCATTCCACTAAGGTGTTCTTGGAGGTGTGAGTTACGGTACTATACCGCAATCTTGAATATATTGGTCAAACTCTAGGCTCATATACTGGCCACCTTGATAAAATAGAATAGCTTTGATATGTATACCTAATTGTTTTTCTACTTCATTCTTAAAATCCTTAAACCTTTCAAAGGTGTCTAATTTATGCTTCATTAGATAGATATAGCCATACCGAGTATAATGATTAAAGAACGTGATGAAGTAGCTATAACCACCTCTGGCTTGTGTACTTAATGGTCCACATACATCGGAAAGTATTAAGTGCAATAGTCCACTAGTTCTCTCTCCTTTCTTAATTGACAGAATTCTTTGTCATTTTCCTATGAATACAAGATTCGTAAGTGTCTAATGATTTCCAAACAAAAGACCCAAGAGCTCTATCCTTATAGAGTCTTTGCAAGCATTTCTCATTTGCATGTCCTAAACGACAATGCCAGAACTAAGAAAGATTAAGTTCATTGGACTTATCTTTCTTATTTTCTACATTGTAAATAGGCTCACGACTTAATAAGTCTATTATATTTAGACCATTCATTAAGGATGCACATTTCTAATAAATATCACCACGATGAATATTCATAACAATATTTCCAATAATAAAAGAAAATCCATCAATTTCCAAGGCTGAAACTAAAATAATATTCCTGCTCATTGCAGGTACATAAAAGCAGTTCAAAAGTTTTAATTCTATGCCCGTAGGCAAACATAAAACTAAGTCTCCTATCTTTATGGCAACAACTCTAGCTCTGTTTTTTACTCGGATATCAACTTCGCCTTTAGAAAGCGTCCTCCTTTTTCTTAGTCCCTGCATATTGCAACAAATGTGAGAACCACATCTGGTATCCAATGCCCATGATGTTGAAATAGAAAGATTAATTTCTATCACACAGATACCTGAAGTCTATGCTCCATCAACACCATTCTTCCTCTTGTCTCCCAATAGCTTTGGACAGTGTCGTTTCCAATGGCCTTTCTCAAAGCAGTGATGATAGAATTCCACAGGATGAGGATTAGGACCAGCCTTGAGCTTGAGCCCAGCCGTCTTTGGCTTTAAAGGCTTTTTGTCCTTGCTTTGCTCTTCTTATCCTTATTGACGTCCTTCTAACCGTCTTTCTAAACCAGCAATGCAGGTTGTGGCTTCTTAATACTCTGTTAAGGAGTCTTAAGAATTCCATGCAACTCTATCATGGTCTTATCCACGCCTTGCATATAGTAATTAAGCACCGCTTGGTCATAACTAGGCAGTAAGGAGCCAAAGGCCAGGTCAATGGCAAGCTGCTATTTCAATCCCGCTCCAAGTTTCTCAAGAGTATCTAAATACCCTTTCATCATGAGCACATGAGGACTAAATTGTCCTCCAGGAGCCATCTTTCACGAGGACAATGATTTCATAATCGAAATATCTCTCATGTCGTGCCTTCTCTTTGAACATTTCCTTGAGAGTAGTCATGATGTTGTATCCATCTTGATCCATGAACTATTTTTGTAGCTCAGGGAACATTGTAGCAAACATAAAAAAAGTGACGTCGTTTGAATCCCTCTTCTTTCTTTCGAAAGATTCTCGAACGGCGGTAGTGGAATTCCTTGCTGGTTCCACCAAAAGAGCAACATCCAAGACTTCTAGTTTATTCTTTTGCCTCAGAATAATCTGCAGGTTTCGAGCCCAATCTAGAAAATTGGATCCATTCAAGTTATCCTTTTCGTGGATAGAGCGTAGGGTAAAAATCGAGTTGTCCGGGTTCGAATTCATTGTTTACAAAAGAAAAACTAAACAAGGTCAGATATGAGGTCTTTTAGACAAAAGATCTCCCACTCAACAATGGATTAATATCCCTTTAAATAATACACTTGTTAGTGATGTGTTTCGTAGGATCGAGATCCGATTATCTTTCCCAAAGATGACTCTCAGTTTCTAATGGGAGTAGCACTTTCGTGTTGGGGCACTTCCCATTAAGTGCATAGGGCCGATGCATTGTAACTGACCCAAGTTAAGTCCGAACCTACCATTAACGTGCTAACCATCACACCAATCTACTCCCACACTAACATAGCAGCATAGAAGGCATCGATCTTAGCCCCGCATCATAAAAAAAATCTAACGTGCTTAGCTTTGGCATGGCCTACGCTACGATGCTCATTGTAAATCTAGGGAGGCAATTTTCTTGACTTAATATTTTTGGGAGTATTTGTTTGATCGGGCGGCTTAACATGAAAAACGCAGATTTGACATTTTATGATAGTTTGCAACCATTCATTCGTATAGCTGCATAAACTAACTGTAGAAATTTAAAAGTGAAATCATGGGCCAAAACCTACGACTAAGCCTATACTCTTATATAGTATAATCATCGGGATTCAATTCCATCTCCAATGGGCTCTCCATCCTTCCTTCTTTGGGCTCCACGTCTGGACTCCCTCTATGCTGGGTTGGGCCTCCTTTTTTTATATTAAATCTGTGAGACTCAAAATTAAAACATGTATTTCAAAACCTGTCCCGATGTTAATTCCAAATCTGAAAAATAAAGAAAACATATATCCAAACCTATCAAAACAATTTCAATACAAACATGGATATAGAAAAGATTTATTAACAACACAATATGAAATGTAGAAATAAATACATTCCTTTTAAAATATCCTTTCAAACTTTCCATGTTTGTAAAATATGTGCTCAACTCCTCCTCGGGGCAATCCTGCTATACCTGCACAACATATAAACAACAAAAGGATGAGTATAAAGATATACTCAGTAAGTGTATTCCCAATTTAAGTTTATACGAAATGCAGGGGTCCAGTTAGCACCATCGTGCAACCTTCATTCCCATTAATCAGAGTTTATCTATAACTTTAAGTTCACTCATATTCAGTTTTAATATCCAACACGATGACGTGCTGGTCAGTACGAGGACGTACTCATGTCAGAAATGCCTATTTATATTTTGTTTTAAGATAATTAGCACACAACAATCTTTATCTTAATTCACTTTGTTTTATAGGTCGTTTCCTATCATTTCACTTTGATCAACACTCTTTTAGCACACAGATTATGTCATCATTTAGCACACAACTATACAATCCATAGAGGATACTACTAAAACATATGTTCACACAGAACAGATATATG
>CANYCX010377855.1:0-13875 GCA_948193385.1 Breynia disticha f. nivosa | reverse complement strand
GCGTCCTTCCATGGTCGAACAAGGTCTTCCTTTAGTGTTTCAGAACACGTAAAGACTGGAAGAAGTGGGTTCCCATTCTCATGTTGGAGAACCATTTTATTGCTAGCTAGTAAATTCTGAGCTCTTCTTGGTGGACTCTTTGGACCACTGAGAATATCTCTAAATGACAGAGGTTTGAAGTTGTGCGGAGGTTGGTCTGGGAGGGCAGGATCGGACAGCTGAGCAGGCTGTGGGTTTGATTGGGCAGCACCTTGATTGGTGGTTTGGCTGGGTTTACGTTGCATGATCATGCATGAAGAGGAGTTAGGGTGGTGGTGGGGTAGTTGGTCGGGGGGGTCACCCGGGTGGGGTTGGGTGTTGGGGACAGTGGTGGGGGACTTCGGAGAATCAGAGGAGAGTTGCATACTGCTTCTAGATAAATAAGACAATCTATAAAAAAAAAAGGTATCTTGTTTGGTTACATATTTAAGTACAACTTTTTAAAAAGTTTAATTCTCTACTTCCTTTATTCATCAGTAAATTAGTTACCTCTAACAATACTGCTTAGGTAAGTTGCACTAAAATTGATTTAGTTTTACAATATTATGTTTTATTTTTCTCATAAAATATTTAATTAGTAATGGATAAGGACAATTATACAAATATTAATTTTAATTTTAAAAATAATTTAATAAATATTATCTATTTTTCATAAATATAATTTAAATTAAATAACATTTATTATATTTTCTAAGAAGTAGATTCCCATAAAATACACCTTCCTAATAAATAAACTTTCTGAAATGTTTGATGTTGTAAACCAAATGGGGCTAGATGATTTTTTTAGTTTTGATTTTGGAAAAATAAATTTTTTTTAGTTTTTTTTAGAATATAACAGAATTGAAAGTGGAGCATTTTTTGAAAAAATATGCTAAATTTTTAAAAAACACTTATTTTAGAATAAAATTTTTAATCTAAAAAACATTTATTTAAGAATAAAAAGTATGTAATATTAGAGGATGTAAATAATATAAATTTAATTTTATAATATTTAATAAAAAATATTCGTATAAATTACACAAATAACCACTTATTTACTCATTTGTTAATTTCCTTTTTAAAATGTTTATAGGGTAGGTAGCAAAGATTTTAAGTGGAGAGATAAGTAGAGATTGAGAAAGGAAACTCGAGAGATTTTGGTGTATTTAAGTGTTCAAATTTTGATGGAAGACTGGAAATAAATTAAATGATTTATCACCATTTGAAAAAATTATTTATGAGAATAAGAGATTTTTTTTGGGAGAAAATAGGATTTCAAAACATGTTATATGTTTATTTATCATAATTTGAGTTTTACACGATAAATAAGTTGAATTTGAATAAATTTTTAAATTCAATCGAATAAATTATCTGAGATTGAACATGTAAATATGTAGTTTGCAAACTCTTGAATAAATTCAATTACAAATTCGTAAAATGGTTTTTTGTATTTATATAAATATAATAATTAAATACATATCATTTTGAAAGAAAACAAATGAATTAATGATTAATTATGCACAAATTAAAAAAGTTCACCTTTATCAATTAAAAATTGAAGAAAATTTCATATAATAGTAAAAAATACAATAAATATTATAAATTTTCTTTTATTTATAAATCAAAATCTATATTAGTTTTTTCAAAATCAAATTAAGAAAGTTTGTAAGCAGACCAGTGAGCTCATGAGTTCGAGTTGAAGTTTAAACTCTTGAAATTTATAATGAGTCGAAAACAGATATTTTAAAACTCGATTTGATTACTGACCTTTTACATATGTATATGGTATTTCTTTTGAAATCACAAAATATTTCGAATAAACTCTTAGAATCGGCAATAATATTTAAATATTTACAATTAATCACCTATAAATAATAAACCCTAGACCTTGCACTAACTATCATAAATTCATTATTGTCTAAAATGGGATATAAATGATAAATTTTATTTTAAAAAACTTTGTTCTCTAATATTAAATATTATATGGTTCAGATGGCATGTGAAAGTTTAGCTTTAGTCAACGCCTCCAAATTCTTCATCGATGTAACAAATCCTTGACATGAAAACTAACCTAACGGAATTTTTCTGAGAATTATTTTTATATGAATTATTAAGCATTATGTGTAACGCTCCAAAAATTATAACAAAAATATTTGGAAAAATGTCGTCCAGACAGTGTCAAACGGTCTGCCAAAACTGTTTCTCAAACCGTTCCATATATGGACAAGAAGTTAATTTCGCGCTGACAAAAAGGTGAAACTGGTAGGCAAACAGTTTGGAAAAATCGTTTGTCAAACCATTTTAACCTGTTGAGTTTTAAAAAACAGACCCACGTGGACTTTTAGAAAGAGAACTAAAAACCCTAAAGACAACCACCGACCCTTCTCTCCATTTTACCCTAAAAACCTTTCAATCCAAGGCCTAAACACCAAATCTAGCGCTAGAAACCCTAGATCTGGTGGATCTTGGCCTAAGGAAGAGAGTGTGCAGCGATTCTCTTCGAAAGAGCAAGGTAAACTCTAATTTTATGTTTGATTCTTGTGAGATTTTGAGTCTAGGGTTGGGAAAATGGGTGTGGTTTGGATGAGTTATGGTTAATGGAAGTAATGTGGGTGATAATGAACAGAGAAACCAAGGGTTAGAAAGAGATTGAGATTTTAGGGTTTCGGGTAAATTGAGGGTTTTGATAAATAAGAAAATTGTATGATATGAATTTAAAATGCAAGTGTGAAATATGTTGCGCTGTGTGCGGATTGTGTTGGATCTTTTGTAAATGCATGATTAATTGTGAAAGGTTGAAAGATTGATGAATTGCGTGCTATTTGCAGTTGAACTTGTGTTAAAGAGAAAAATGAATTGAAATGAGATGGCTAAGCGCATTCGGTTGTTTACGCATCTGTTGAAATGGTAGATGAATGTGTCCTAAAAGACTCGATTATTTAAGTGTCCCTTTGTTGGAATGCATACTTATGACTGATAATGTGTTATGAAAATGACAAGTTATGCATTGATTAATGATGAGTAAAATCGAAAGGATAAAATGTGCATTCTTGTGACGTGTTGGCTTGTGTGAATATAATGCATGTTACTCTGGACTAATGAGAAATGTGCATTTATAATGGCAATGCTTTGTGAGAGCATGATCGTATGAATTGAGGAACTGATGGGTAAAGATTATGATAATGAACTCAATAGTTGATTGATTGTGGATTGAGATTTCTTGTGTGTGAATCGTGCCTTTTGGCTTCCGATCAAAATGTGGAAATGTGTGATGTTTGCATTTGATGGTAATAAATCTTACAAAATGTGTTGAATGGAATTGAGTGAATGCACACGGATTTAATGGCATGAATTTGAGGTGATTTTGATTGCAAAAATGTTGAGTTCATGCATGGTTGATAATGTTGAGCATTTGTCTTGCATTGATTATGTATTATGGGAAATGATATGGTGATAAATGTCATTTGTGGCATTGTATGGGTATTGTTGTATGTTCATGATGTGATGTGCAGAAAGGAAGAGCAAGAGCTCTATCCTTGTGAAATAAAAATGGGATTAGCCCAATGTAATGAAACGAAATGAACCGAGTGAAAGTTCCGTTTAAATGAAAGAAAGAGGGGATTAGCCCAATTGGAAACAAAAGAGCGATGACTCTTTTTGTTGGAAACTGAAAAGTGGATTAGCTCAACGAAAATGAAAAAAATGGAGCGACAACTCCTTGGCCACAAAGGATACCGGGCTAGGCCCGAGGAAAAACGAGCGAGAACTCAGATTATTAAAAAAAGGGGATTAACCCAACGGAAAGTGGAAAGAGCGAAAGCTCTCTAAGAGAAATGATGAGAGCCCTCAAGACATGTATTCGTATGTTTGCATTAGCATTCATGAATGCATATATCCATACTAGGAATTTTATGAATATGATCATAGAAATAGAATAAATGTTGTACTATATGCTTGTGGGATGCTTGTTGAGTTGATTGGTAATGATTTGTGAAATAATCATGAAGTGCGATGTGTTCACGTTCATTTTTGCATCCATATATGAATTGTGTGAAATATGTGTGTGATTGAAATTATAGATGCTAATTGGTATGTTTTGTGTTGTGATGGATTGATTTATGTGGAATCAATAAAATGGTGATGCGTTTATGTTTGCTTATAGCAATAAATGATTTATTTGTTTTGGGCATTAAAGGTAAGGGATGTGATAATTGGCATGTGAATGCAAGTGGCATGTTGTTCATACTCACTGATAAATATATGTGTATGGATATAATGAGTGTTTGGTTATGAGGTGAATATTTTCGGTTGTATGATTAGAATGTTATGAAATAATGCAGTTGAATGGTATATGGCCATATGTGTGCATTGACTCTGCGATTAATGGTAAACTTGAAAAAGGATGAATGCCAATTGATGTATGGAATTTTTAAATGTTTTCTTATGGATATGATTTGATTGTTTTTTATTGGAAATGATTTTGTGGAATGGAGTGTATACTTGGATGATATGTGAAGTGAGATGAAATGTGTTGATATGAGTATTGTTGTTGAGTGGTGGAATTTGTACTAAGTGTGCTATGTATAACTGAGTTAGAAGGATGAAACGAGCTGGGTAAATCATTTTTCAAGTTGTTTCACTTCAAGAGACAGAACAGAAGGACGAAACGGCCTGTTAGACAGTTTGTCTAAACCGTTTCCCAAGCTGTTTTGCTTTTCTAGAGTAAGTCAGAGAGTCAAATCAAACGAGCTGGAAAACAGGTTGCATAAACCATTTTCCAGACCATTCCCATACAAATAAAGTTGAGAATTGTGGATTATAAAAGAGGAAACCATATTGAATAATCGTACATGAGATTGGGATGTTAAGAAATATAAGAAAGACAAAACTCACGTATGACTAATACACTTAAACACTTAATCAATGAGCACTTATGCATTAACTACTTTGGTAAGTGTTGTAGGTGACCTTACTGGGTATCTTCATACTCACGTGTATGTGTGTTTGGGTAATGTGTGCAGTGTGACAGATATTAGCAATGAGACTAAGTGCTGAACGATGCGATACTAGAAAAAGGTCGAGCTCCTTAGTTTGAGGGATTTTGATCTGTTTATTCATCTATACAAACCTTAGTATAGGTGTGATTTACAAAAAATTTATGTAAATTGTTTTCTATAGCTTTTGTATTATTATTTTTGTCTTGTAAATGACCTGACATTGGTCATTGTTTTAATGGGCTAAAACTAGATTCTCGTTTTCTCTCTCTCATTTACTTCCTTGATTTAAAAGAAAAAAATGGTTGCCAAAATTTTAATTGATTCGAAAATGATTTTTACAAATTTTGGGCACGACAGTTTGGGTGGCGTCTAGCCCATGATAGGGTCCTCATAAGAACTCAGGTAGTTCGAAGAGGATTGGGGGTGGATCTATCGTGTGGTCATTGTAAAGAGGGCACTAAAACCACTGTACATTTATTCAGGGATTGTCATGTTTTGGCCACAATATAGAGGAACATTATTCCTTCTGAATCTGTATTTTTTTCCATCTCCCTTATAAGGAGTGGATTCAATTTTACCTTTCAGTTTCTTATTTTAAATGGTGTAAAATGGAGTGGCATGATGTGTTCATTCTTGTGTGTTGGTGGATCTAGAAAAAAATGAAATGCTTTTATTTTTAATGATCAAACTATTGATGCGAACAATAGTTTCCTAAAAATATAGGTGGAGAGCATTATTCAGGTGTTCAACTTGGGAAATGGATTGATTGACAAAAAGAAGGACATCTGGGTGAGTTGGAGGCCACCCCTGGGTAGGTGCAACTTAATTCTGACGGGGCATGCAATGGTAGTCTGTAATTTGCAACTTGCAGAGGAGTTATTAGAGGCATAGAGGGAAGATGGCCGAGTGGTTTTGCGATAAACTTGGTATCGACATCTGCAATTATGGTAGAGTTATGGGGAGTATACCACGGACTAGAATCATCTTGGGAAGAAGGGCATAGGCAAGAGGTTGTTTCTATGGATTCCAAAACCGCTCTTCTCTTATTGCAAAAAGAGATCCAGAACTATCACCCGTTAGCACCTATCATTAGATATTGCAAGGAGGTCATGGATAGGGAGTGGGAGATGAGGTTGGAGCATACTTTCAGAGAAGGAACAGAGTTGCTGATAGAATTGCTTCTTGGGCAGTTGAGTTAAGCCAAGGTTATCACCAACTCAGGGATCCACTAGTGTGCTATAGGGAAGAGTTATGGGAGGATAGTGCTAGAGTGATTAGTGCGTAACAGGGCTGTGTTTAGCCTTCCTTTATTTACCAAAAAAATGAGAACACCATTGAAAGAAGCAAAAAAAAGAAATGAAACAGAAGATTAAAAGAGTAAGATATCACCTGTGTCACTCTTTTCCTCTTTTTGCTTTGCAAAAAGTGAAGTGTGGCCATTTATTTACATGGAGATTGGCGTGGGGTATTTTATTTAGTTGATTTATAGGGTTTTGATCTTAGTTGGTTTGTTTTATGGTGGTCTTCTAATAGTATAAAGACTAGATAAAAGAGATCATCAATCTTTCAAGAATAATTATTCTATTAAATTTATAATTATTATATTATAATAATTTCAGTCAAGATAGAGTGTATTTATTGAAGAATCGTTCAAATATGGTATACTCTTTAAAGAATTGGTCTACATACAGAGTACTCATTAAAATACAATACATCTCTTTTCAAATATTGAATATTGAATTCAAAGTTGAATTCAAAAGCATAAATTAAGAAACATTGTAACATCACAAGACACTTTCACCGTCTATAAATAGAGGTCTTGTTCTTCATCTAAGGTACGCACAAATACAATACTGTTACTCTGCTAAAATGTTCACCCCTCTCTCCCTTTACTGACTTAAACATCGAATTATAGTCAGGGGATCAAACCCTTGATTTTTTGACTTTATTCTTTTTTAACAGATTGTATTCGAGGAGTACGTTCAACATTTATTATTGTTATTAGGAAACAACAATATTATTTATTAATATTTTGATAAATTAATTCTAATTACACACCTATTTAATTGTTCTTCATTTATTTTATAACATATAATCGATTAACTGATGCTATTCATACTTATCCCTAATTATGAGTACGTTTAAGTAGGATGAGTATATTTTCTCAATCATTGTCAAGTATATAATACGAATTTTTATAGAAGTTTAAATTCTGAAGTTCAGTAGTAGAGTCACGACGTAAGTAATGTGTGTCGAGCAGTAGCATAGTATGGCTATAGAACAGTCTAGTAGAAGTTAGTTATAAATATTTTGTGCTGAGATTGAGCACTCTTGTAATTTATATAAAGCAGCTGAGATTGTATAGATTCTAATTGAATAAAGCATGCTTGTCTCGCTGCAACTACATTTGCTTACATGGTATCAAAGCGATACTAACCGACTTTCTTGATTTCTTAATTCTTCTTCCTTTCTGCTTCTATCTCTTCTTTCTTCTCTACTTTTACACTATTTTTTTCTACAATTCTCTCTTTCTTGATCTATATTTCTTTTAATCGTCAATCTTGAATCATTATATGATGGCAAATACATAAACAAGTGTTGAAGACCAGATATTCAGCTCGTTCATTGCTGAAACTCATAATGCTAATGATTTTTCTTCTGGTTGTATTACTTAGCAGGTTTCCTCCTTTCCAAACATGATGTCTTCTATTCCAAATCTGGTCTGTTGCCTTCTACAAGTTTTGGTTCTGGATTGTTGCTCTCTCCAAGTTCTGAGCAATCCATTTCTACACATCATGTTAATGTTGTGACTACTTCTTTAGCAGCAAATTTTGAAGGTACATCTTCTAGTTGGATATTAGATAGTGGTGCCACTGATCATATGGTGTGTTCACTTTCTTGGTTTTCTGATTATAAAAAGGTTACTAATGTGTTTGTTAGCTTGCAACATAAATCAACAATTGTTGTCACGCATGTTGGAAGTGTTCATCTCACAGATTCCTTAATCTTGAAAGATGTGTTCTATGTTTTATTTTTCACATATAATCTGGTTTTAGTGGCAAGATTGACAGAAGGTGGTATGTGTTGCTTGAATTTTCATCACAACATATGTTTTATTCAAAACTTGCAACGTTTAATGACAAGCTAAAAAGTGTTCTGGGCAGTATTTCATGTTTCTTCCTCCAAAATCTGTTGTTTTCACTACATCAATTATTTCAATTGTTGTTGTATAGAAGGATAGTCTTGTTTGTTTTCTTTTTGTACAAATAAATACAAATCACTTTAACTAAAATACAACCTTTAAAGCTTAAATCACCCAATTCTTACTGAGAATTGAGCATGACCCTTTAATTTCTTTTTGACCAATTTCTACAGACAATTATGAAGTATTCTCACATATTTGTTTTAAATAATCAAATACTATATACTTAATTAAATTATAATCGAAAGTACAACTACAAAAAATTCTTAATTTATTGTATTGAGATATATGCTAATATTAAAATTATATAGTAACTTATAAATAGCATCTCCATTCATATACAAATAACATTTTGCATGTGAGGTTTTGAGTTTAATTAAACTTTAATGGGTCATGATTATAAGAAGATAACTAAAATTATAATAGTTATGTGTCATCGGTAAAAACAAAAAAATGTTGCTTAAAATTTTGAAAATGCCTATTAATTGTGATCAACAACAGACCAAAATTATTGATAATCCACCAGCAACCATTGAGTGGTAGGGACAATACTAGCTTAATTTCACACATCATGCAACATGACAATACTTGTTTTAATTTTGAAAGTTAATTTTTTTCGACAATAAATCATCATTTGATCTCAAATCCACTAATTTAATTTCACACATTGTGTTTTGTATCTTCCAAAATAATGTTGAGAGAATTAGTTTTTATTGTATCCAAATTAATCTAGTACAATATAGTTTCTCCAAATAACTAGAAGAGATCTCAACCACATAAACTTGTGCAAAATAGGAAATTAACCATAAAAATGGAAGAAATTGTTTACTGTTATAAGAACGCTGAGATGAAGAAGATGCATTCAAAAAATAAGATACAAAGTGTTTTTTTTGCTTTTTAAAATTATAGAATTAAGTAAATATTTTTATTTTATATTTTGAGATAAAAATTCAAATAGATAATTTGTTGAAAAAATATTTTTTATATTAGCTCTTCATTATAAAAACAAATTCAAAATAAAGTGAGCACTGAAACTTATTGCCTCGGTGACTCCCTCATCCTCATACTACATATCCTCAAACAAAGTAGGAAGATCTCAAGGGACTTCTTTCCTTGTCCTGTACTCGAAAATCTGCACTCATATCAATCTTCGCCCCCGCTCCCATCCTCTTACCCGCTATAATACTAAAAGTCAATTTTAAAAAGTATATATATATATATATATATTAAAATGGACAATCTAAGGATACTCTTTCCCTTCACACTCCATACAAGATGAGTCACTTCGATCTTGCTCATAGGTATGCATAGTTGCAGTGTTTATCATCTATCCGGCGTTTACCATTTCTTATTTTTCCTTTCGTATAATTTTTATTCTTAGCTACCTAGTATTTTTCATCTTCGGTGAAGACTAATTTTTATTTCCAGAATCATTCTAGCACTGATGACAAGAAACATATCTTTCTTCCAATGGTATTCCTCAACAACATGCAATCTTATATTATTTCCAGAGAACAACTAGAGGAAGCTTTCTCATATTTGAGGCAACTAAAATTTTTGAAACTGCTCAAGGGTATATATATATGACTTTTAGTACTTTGAACAACCACTTTATTAGTGATGATCCTATTTTATATGCCCAAGTTACCCATAAACACCAAGAATCTGGACGAAGGAACAAGTTGAGGCATGGAAGCCAATTGTTGATGTTGTTCACGCTAAAGGTGGTGTCTTCTTTTGTCAAATAATGTGTCTAGGATAGGATGACCAAAAAAATATGGCATGTTGGAAGGGTTTCCAACACTAGTACTTACATACAAAATGAAAATACCCGTCCGTGGGTTCGGCGATAAAGGAGATCAACCAGCACAATGAGGGTGCAAGGCTTGATTCCTGACTCCGTAACGGTGCTAGGGGAGACATACAAGCCTAGACCTGCTTGTTCGCCAAGCTCCAATAGAGACTCCCTGCCCTTGGTTCGTGGGCTCGCCTAACCCCTTGCCTAAAATTTTGGGACAAAAAAAAACATACAAAACGAAATTTGATATTTTAATGACAACATTTTGAAGTGCTATTATTACTCATTGTTAAGGGAATGTCTAATAAGCTCTCCAAAAAGATAAATATTTATTCTGTCAAACTTTTATTTGCAAGTTTTCAAACAGATGGCCAACTTCCAATATAGCACCGATCAAGGTCTTAAGCATATAGAATATTATTGTGAACATTACAAGCCCACACCTCCGAGAAGATTAAAAAACGATGAAATTCCTGGCCTTGCCAACGACTTCAAATAGCTGCTAGGAATGCAATAGAAGCTGGTAAGTTTCAATATGGTCATTTGACCAAGAAAATAGAAAAATAATTTTTTTTTTACCAAAACTATGCTAACTTAAAAATATTTACCATTAAGGGATGAAAAAAAATTCTTGAAAAGATGTGATTTGATTGCAGTCTAAAAGTTTGGACTGCAATCAAATCACCCGACAATACATGTTTTTTTAATCGAATAACAATTAAGGTGATTGAGTAATAATTGAGTTTTAATTGAATAATAATAGTGCTATTTAATTAAAGAAAATAAATGATGTTCTTATTTATCAAAAATTATTATGAAATCTATGTAATAATAATAAAATTAATATTGTTTAGAAATTGAAGGAAATACATGAGAAAAAATATATCAAAATTTGATGTAACTATTATAAAAATAAAAATATTTCATAAAAAATTTACGTAATTAAGAACATGATGTTAAACAAAGAAAAGAAATTAGTAAAATCTAAGAAAATGGAGCCATCTATTTATTTTTCAATATAAATAAATGTGAAAAATATATTTTTCCTAATATTAATTTTTCTCTCTTTTCATATAAAAAATTTTGTGCCTTATACAATATCTTTAGAATTTTTCCTACAAATTAATATTGTTTATGTATAATGAAGTTGTGAGAGAAAAAATTCAGGTTTTTTTAAAAAACCTACAATCTATATATGCAGTGGAGTTAGAACTGTGCTTAAATGTGTGCTAATTGTCAATCTGTGTTAGACATGACATAATCTTATTGTGCTATTTTATATCACATGTGTGACATAAACATTATAAAAATTGAATTTTTATGGTTAATGTCGTGTCATAAACAGTCATGCTATAAAAAGTATTCAAATATCGTATTATCGTGTCCAAAATTAATAGTTTATAATGTGAACCTTGTATACACAATTAATTAGTTTTTGCAGACAGATTTTGTTTGTTGTCCGCAAAATGCAATTGCGGTTTGCATTAAATTCACCTTGTTTTGGGAAATTTCTACCAAATCATCATTGAATGGTAAATACTTATTTTGATGGTAGTGTTTTAGTCAAAAGACCCTTCAATATATATATATATATATATATATATATAGTAAGAAATTTGAAATTTTGTTTAAAAACATAACAAATTAATATTCTATTTGTAGGCTTTGATGGAGTCGAAATTTATGCGGCTCATTGAGCAGTTTATGAAAGACCAAGTAAATGATCGAACTAATGAATATGGAGGATCCATTGAAAATCATTGTCGTTTTGCATTAGAAATCGTAGAAGCTATATGCAAGGAAATAGAAGCAGAAAAAGTAGGAATAAGGTTGTCTCCTTAAGCTTTAGGGCATTACATGGTTGAGGCTTTAAACAAATATGGAATATTATACTGTCATATGATCGAACCAAGGATGATAACAGTGGAAGAGATGTGTGAAAGCAAGACTCTCTACTTCCCTTTAGAAAGGCTTTTAATGGAACTTTTATGGTTGTTGGTGGTTATGGGAGAGACGACGGGAATAAAGGAGTTGCAAAAAAATTGACCTGATCTCGTTGCATATGGTCAATGGCTTATATCAAATCCAGACTTGCCAAAAAGATTTGAGTTGAGGCTCCTCTCAATGAGTATGAACGAGACACATTTTTCACTCAAGATCCAGTCATTGGATATGTCGATTAGCCTTTTCTTAAAGATGGTACCATTTAGTTGATTATTGACAGGATATTTGACATTTTGTTTGTTAGAATAAATCCTAACAAAATAGGAGTTTGAAAATTTGTTTGTTGAGTTGTACTACATTGTCAGTGGCCTTTGATTTCTCATTTCTGTTGCTATGTAATGTCTATTTAAACTAAGTTTAACTTCTAAATAAAACAAGTCATTCCCAAATTATTCATAGCTCTTAGTAATCTCAATTCTTTACAATTTGGCATCAGAGCCCCCATTGGGTTCTAAGGAAAAAAAATGAAGTCTTTTTAAGTGACCTTCAACAAAGGAAAAGATGAGTGAAGAGAAAAATCTCATGCAACATGTTACCCCACGACTTGATGGTCATTATGACCATTGGAGTATGCTAATTGAAAATCTCTTGAGATCCAAAGGATATTATAATTTAATTGAGAATGGTTATAAGGAGCCAGAAGTTGGGGTAGTGTTGTTTAAAGCACAATAGAGAGAATTAGAAGACTTGATGATGAAGGATCTTAAAGTCATTCCAAGATATTGATCAAACAATTCTTGAGCAAATTTTGGAGAAACGTACCTCGAAGCAGAAATGGGAGTTATTGAAGAAAAAGTTTAATGGAAATAATAGAGTAAAACACTCCACTCTTTAAGCTTTGAGAAGAGAGTTCGAGATTGTTGAGATGAAAACAAATGAAACCCTCTCAGAATACTTTGGTCGTGTTATGAGCATTGCAACAAAAATGAGGAGTAATGGAGAGTTGATAAATGATATTACAATATTAGAAAAATTCTCCGAATTTAAACGAAGGAATTCAACTATGTCATTGCATCCATCAAAGAATAAAAGATATTGATGCATTATCAACTGATGAATTGCAAAGCTCCCTAGTTGTACATGAGAAGAAATTCCAAAGATAAAATGGTGAAGGATGAGCTTTGAAAGTGATTGTGGATGAAAGAAATAGAGGCAGAGATTGCTACAAAGGAGGCTATAGAGGTAGAGGAAGAGGAAAATGAAGTCAACAAACTTTTAACAGGCCTACAATTGAATGCTACAAGTGTCATAAGATGGGTCATTTTTAATATGATTGTCCATCTTGGGAGCAGGAGGTCAATTACACTGAATTTAATGAATCTAAAGAAATGATTTTGATGGCACATGTGGAAGAGAAGGTTGATGTACAATATACGTAACACCCTCAAATTTACCCTAAATTAAGTAATAAATAAATATGGACCTAGTAAAAAAACAATGGGACAAGTCTCATACACAAAAAGAGGGAGAAACTACACTGGCTAGACCAAGTGATTTAGGAAACAGTTTGGCCAAACTATTTCCTAAACCATTTGGTTCTCCAAAATTTGAATTCTAGACAAAAGGGCCAAATGGGTTGAGGAACGATTTGGCCAACCGTTCCCCAAACCATTTTCTTAGACCAATGGTGGTAAACATTAAGATCCTCATTGTGTTTTGATAATGTGTGAAATAATAAAATTGATAAAGATTAATCTTAGGATTGACAAAGTGTTTAAAATCAAAAGAATGTTCATCAAAGTGTGTTGGAGAAGTCAAATTGGAGCTTTGAGCTTAATTGAACAAAAGCTGAAAATCAACATTTTACTTGAGTAAAATGAAAAACAGTCAAGTAGCAGATCCATTAGTCGACTGGT
>CANYCX010377501.1:0-11909 GCA_948193385.1 Breynia disticha f. nivosa | reverse complement strand
ACAGATAGTTACTTGTTCCAGAAGCTACCTCAGTTGAACAATTCAAGTCCCACATATGTGGAAAACAAACTCAAGCGCCAGTTTACAGATATTAACAATCATGAAAACTACATGGAACCATCAAAGAAGATGATGAATTCTTGCAGTTTTATTTCCAGCAGTAACAATATTGCTAGTCAAAGTCATGATATGGCACACTACAACTTTGTGAGGCAGCCATTATTCTTGAACCACCAATTATTCTTGACCAATAATATCCAATTTCAGGGTTAAAATTTAAATATTCTAGGAAAAAAAAAATAAAGTCTTGTGTATAGATTAGATTGGGTTTGGGTGTGTATATGGTTCTTCTGTTTTTAATGAAAAAAGGCAATGTTCAAATGGGTATCTTAAAGAAGATACCATTTATAGTCAAGAAATTGGAAATTTGAAAATGACATAAAAGAGAGTTGATAAAGAATAATATATTTAAAATTTTGTACGCGGATTAAGAATATATTTAATGTCTTAAGTTAGTTATTAGTTGATTATATATTATACCATTTTATTTGAATATATTAAAAGAACTACTTCCTCCGTCCCACAATACTTGTCGCTATAGAAAAATTGGTTTTTTCATATTACATGTCGTTTTATATTACCAATGCAGCATTTAAGAAAATTTTTCAATACTATTCTTATTAATTTTACATTTCTAATACAAATTTAATTTAGTTGTTCTTGTGATTTGTCAAGTCAAAGAGTATAATAGTTAATTTAACACAAACTTAAGACAGATTAAATGCATTCTTAATCTGTGTGCAAAACCTTAAACAACAAATATTGTGGGACGGAGGGAGTACTAAATTAAATTTGTATTGAAAATATAAAACTAACGAGGACAACATTGAAATAAATTATTAAATGCTACATTAGTAATACAAAACGACATATAATATGAAAAAAAATTCTAAAACGACATCTATTTTAGAACGAAGGGAGTATGTATAGTGATTCAATTTGCAGTATGCAAGTTCAGATTGATGCAGGTGGTGTGAATGGGATGTGTTTGTGGTGGCTGTAGTACAAATGATTGTTTTCATGGAATATAACTTTCAATTGGATCAATCATGTGGACATGTAATTAATTCAATTATTTAAGTTTTCCATACCAAAAAAAGATCGAATTTCTGTGGTTCGTATTACTATATATGATTTGTAGAGAAAGTAAGATGTAAATAATAGTATTAATCTGTGATTAAGTTGACTTTGCAATTTCGAACCCCAATTGTCACTTTTTATAATGAAATTTTTTAAAAGATATAACTAGATTTTAGTAAATTATGTGGCAGAAGGTGATTAGTAAATTAATCAGATCGATAAATTGAATAATAAAAATATTAAGAGTCTTAGAGGAGCCAAAGGTTTAACTCAACACAAGAATGCTACATTATTGGTACACTTCACCATGCTTTTCGCAAAGTAAATGAATGTGCTAATTGGCTGGCTAAGCAAAGTTTATTTCGCATCTTAGAAAGTGACACTATGTTTTGTATCCCTTCCGGTCTCTCGAGACTGTTGTATTACGATTCTTTGGGGTTTTCCTTTATGAATAAAATCTAATATCCCACTGCACATTTATAGGTTTAACCTGGTTGATCTGACAAATGTGCAATGCCACTGTCGAGTGAGTTTAGCCTAGCTGAATCGACGTAGCAGTGTGTATGGGCATTTATTTCAAAAAAAAAAGTAAAATTTTAATGTAGAGACGTACAATGTCTTAAGGTTTTAAATAAAGATGTGATGTCAAGTCCTCTTATGTCCTTTTTGATTTCTCGAATAGACTTGAAGTCATTAGAAATATAAATATGTTTAAATACTCTATTTGGGTAGCAGTTAAACTAAGTCTAAATTAAAGTTTGTATAAACCTATATATAGTGGCTTGTATTTTTTTCTTATAAGTCTTTGTGGCTTCCACCTTTTGGTGACTGAAAAGTAGAATAATTTATTCTATGTCCATAGATGTAGATCGTATTAACCAAACCATATAAATTCAAGTTGTGTTCTCTTATATCCGTGTTACCTATATCGCATAATTTTTTAACAAAAACAAACCAATCCGAGTTATGTTCACCTATGGAGGGTCAATGTCAATGATCATGTTAAAGAACAAAGCAGCCATAGGTGGGTGCATTGCACCAAGGACGTATTGGCTTATCAATTACTACATTTGATTTGATGTTGATGCTCATGACCTACACGTCCCTTACCCTCACACCATTCCCTTTCATCTCAATCCTTTTAATTTATTTTCCCTTTTTTTCTCTTTTTTGCCTCTATAGAAAGAGAAGATTGAATAGCCCAGAAATATATATATGATTCTATTCTACTTCCATCTTCATCACATTAATTAACATATCTAATTATAATCCGCTACGATCATTTCCATAGAAAATTAAGCCACTCCGATGCAGTAATGAGTAAAGATGACAATTGAATTTAAAATCTGCAAAAATTTGTTCATCGCTTTCGTTTTGATAGGAGAATTCTCAGTTTAACTGAATACAAAATGAAGACAAAAATTCCCAATAAAAAAATTTCGAAATAGAGATGGAGACGATATTCTCTTCAATTAGTTTACTAGAATTACAGTCATGAATTTGTACACTAAAGGTTGAAAGTTCGATTTCTAGTACAACTCGACAATAAAAAAAATACTTATAGAACCAATCCTTCATCACTAACATAAGTAATTTATGTAATACAATCAAACATGTGATTTTTTTTTCCTTCAAATTTAGTCACAAAAGTTTATTGTTTTAATTACTGCACAAATCATTTTAGCCATGTTAAACTCCATCGGATTAAGAATTAAAATCACGTCAAATATCATATAAAAGCACTGATGAATTATTATTTTGAATTATAAATGAAAATTTAAGTAACGAAAATTAGAGAAAGCACTTGAGCATAAGAAAGAAGGATTGTTTAATGGTTGATGCTCTCATTTTCAAAATTGCTTTCGATCAAAATATTGGTTTTGAACCGAAAGTTTGGGAAGGAGAGAGAGGCCTAAAGAGTTTTGGATCGAAAGTTTTGTACTTACATGTGCCGCTGTAATGTTTTTAGAGGTAATTATCCACGATGTAACTTTTTAAGTTTACTTTTTAAGATATAATACCCTAAGTTGGTTAATTATGAATATGTTCGTAGTTTAAATTCATTTTATATTTTTTTCATTTTAATGTTTGTATATTACGAAAATAGTCAGAACATATATTATATTATGCATGTGAACTTATGTGAACTTCAGTTTTTCAGGACGTATTTCCGTTAATTCACATGTTATATTATGTCGATTCTTGTGATGAAGTGTCCGTAAACACATTTTGTGAACTTGAGCTTGTGAACCTTTGTGAACCTTAGAACGCGTGTTTTAAATGGAGTTTTTTTAACTTGAACATGTGAACATTTGTGAACCTTAGAACGAGTGTGAAGTGATTGAGTTTTTTTTGTGAACTTGTGTATGTGAACCTCTATGAACTTTAAAACATGTGTCTAAGTTGATTATATGTTATGTGAACTTGTTCATGTGAACCTCTGTGAACCTTAGAACGTGTCATCAAATACATGTATATGTTTATGTGAATTTGCTAATGTGAACTTCGGAGAACAAAAACTTTAAGATTTCATCTCTGTCGTGAAATTCCAGAAAATTGTGGAATTATGAAATTTTGATAAAAAATTGACTTGAAACTGCAATCAATAAGAATGATTTCACTTGATTTCATACCTGGGTTGAAGCACACTAGTTGATTTCTTCAAACATGATTCTTCATCGATTTTCTTTGATTTTCGAAAAAAAGTAACGTTTTGAGTGTCTTTTGATTTCTACAATTGATAATTGTGTTGATTTGAGTGCTTTTTTTATTTCGATTGTGGGTTTTTGAAAGAGAAAAATTGTTTGATTTGAAATTTTGAATTGAGAGAGATTTTAGGAATGAGAAATCACGCTTGATTTTATCTTAAGATTCAATTAGTTATGGATTGGCTATTTTTTAAATATAGATTGTTTAGATTGTCATATTTTCAATTAACAAAGTTAGTGGATATTTTCTCAATATGTAAACTTTAAGTATAAGGTTTGTTAAATTTTCCCATGTTTTTAGTGCAGATATAAAGGTTTTAAGTTTAAATGTGTAAAAATATTATATGTTTGGATATGCATGTTAATTGATTATATTTGATTTAATGTTTGTATATGCATGTTAATTGATTATATTTGATTTTTTATTTTTCTCAATTAATTACTCTCTTTTCTTTCAATAATTATGAGTTATTGTCTCCATCATTTTTTATTTGTTTTCAAGTTAGTTTTCTTTCATCTCTTATTTTTCTTTTTCATTCTCTTTTTGAATGAGACAATATTTAGGTTATGTTTGGATATGTTTATTCATGTACATGTTTTTATATATGTTTAAAACTTTGTTTGTGTTGAACATTATTGGATATTTCAATGATCATCAAATGATTTAATACGTCTTTAATATTTTATTAAAATATTATAAACATGCATTTTTAAATGAATTGTGTATTTTTAGGTATTGTTAACATTGAACATAAATGGACATTGCATGAACATTGATGTTCAAAATTATATTTTTTTTGTTGTGGTATTTTTAAATTTAGTGTTCATTGAACATAAGTGAATATCAATGTATAATCAATGTTCAAATAGTACGGTTGTTTATTATTTTTTATTTTAACTTTTGTGTACTATGTTCAACATAAATGAACATTATTTTATAATCAATGATCAAATCAGTACCAGTATAGTTGTTGATTGTTGTGTAACAGATCAAACATTGATGATCATACAAATGTTCAATAATGTTCATCAGTGTTCCATATATTATGAGAAAATATTAGAATCAAATCAAATCATTGAAATGTTCAATGATGTTCACTCGTGTTCATTTGTATCAACACAAACGAAGTTTTGAAAATAAACAAAAACATACATGGACATGTATGAACATATCTGAATATTGCCTGACTGTTGTCTTGGTCAAAAAAGGAAAAAAAGAGAAAAATCTATCTGAAAATAAAGAAAAATATAGAGAAAATAAATCCACAATTAGTGAGTGAATTAAAAAGGAAAGAGAGTAATCAGTTGTGAGAGAAAAAACAAATACATTTAATTAACATGCATGTTGAAAGAAGTTATATAATACATATATAATAACATAATTAACACATAATTAAGTGGTAAATAAAGCGAATGTAAATTCTAACCTCATAATATATTTTGTTTGAAAGAGAGATTTTCGTTACCACGTTGAGAGTATTTCATATCTACACATGCCAAGCATTGAGAATCAGACAGAGTTTCACTCCCAAAACTATGTTAGAATTTCTCCGCCTAAAACTAGGAGAGAGAACCTAGATCAATCTCTCTCAATTTGAGAATTTGCGATCTGAATTGTGGTGTTTGGAATGAGAGAGAGAAGGGGTTCTATTTATAGAACTCATGATACCATTTGGTGAATTGGTATCTTTTGAGTCAAATTATATTTTAGTCCCTAAATATAATATGCTTCTAATTTGATCTTCTTACAAATAAACTATAATTAAGTCCTTAAACTTAAATTATATTTATTTGACGAACACAACGTCATAGGCAGAATAAATTATTCGTTTATCTCTCACTCGTCCATGGTGATTGTGAGTTTAAACTCTATCTTTTAGGGATCGTATTCTATTTCTTCGTAGCACGGACGCGCGACCATCAACGATATGAGATTTTGGTAATTTAAACATCTCATTTAAGTCTATTCACCATCTTCTGTTTTTGAGTAAATGTGATTTGTCCCTATATTACTTTCCTAATTCATTGTTTTCAACTCGTTTCGATCTCACGAAAACTTATCAAAAACACTAAATACAATTCTCACTACGAACTGCAATTTAGATCCAACATCATATAAAATTGAGTGATGTCTTCTTAAATAGTCTTCCTTATCTATTATTGATCCAGCATAAATCATGATCTTAACGTAAATGTTAACATATGCCCACTTGTAGCTAATGCAGCTTATCTATTTAGCTTATCAACTTAAACATCATGCTATATGCTTCGCAATAATATCAAAGTAAGTAGTGTACATGTAGAGATCATATTTAGTGCTACTGGATCTCACATAAAAAAATTTAAGATTAGTTTCATTTAAAATGTTTTTGAATCTCTTGGTCATCTTACACGCTATGCTTAATAGTATTTTAATGTATTCTTAACTTATGAGTGCATGTTATTATTGCATCACACAAAATCTTCAGTCTTTAGTGTACACGACACCTTTCCTTGTCTACTTTTTAGCCTTTTACAATACTACTGTAGGTATTTGACAAACCTTAAATACTATGCTAGCTTTCCATAGTATTTGCATTTATAAATTTATATTTATAAATTTATTTGACCCAAAGTGATGTATTCTTAAGATACAATTTCGAAGTTATTGTATGTTTCCCCGATAATTATCTAAGTTTGGTATTTTATCTACAAAAAACTCAAATAACACACCCATGTGAGTAAACTACTTTTGTGAACATGCTTAAGAAGATCATACATAATAGTCTTCTTCGTATTGCCCAAATATGGTATTTTTTTTTTAAAAATAACATTTTGAAGTGCACACTAGAGTGAGTGTGCTAAAGTGACTTATGGAGTGAGTCACATTGGTAATGGACAGTATATGGGACAAATAATCTCTCAAAAATGGTGATGATGTTGCTCAAGTATAGTGTTTGTGTGCGCCTTATGACCATACGTTTCATGCTTGTCACTCTCCATACTATGTCTCTTATGTTCTAAAACATTGGTTGTATTTTATTTTTATATATGTTTGGATATCATCTTTCTTATGACGAACTATGTGTATTCCCTTTTGGATATTTATGGTGTATTTGTTATGAATATTTCCTTCTTATGATTCTTGATATATGTCATGCACCTATTTGTTAGAATGTTGTTCTTTCTTACTTCTTATGATATTTGCAAATTACTTCCTTCTACCTCTTTGACAATGCCAAAAAAGAGGGAGATATGTATATGAAATAGAAAAATTGCAATAGACTACAAAATGGGGGAGATAGGTATATTGAATTGAAAAACATTACTAATTATGCTGCAATATTTGATGCAGTGTGAGCTTCATCAAAATTTATAAGGCAAATTATATACATACCTACCTTAGCATTTTTATTGCATTTTTTATAAAAAAAATGAAAAAATTAAACAAACAACTTTTAATTAACATTCTGTACTTTAATTCTACATAACAATAAGATAAAAACTACTTTGGTTGAAAGGTGAGAAGATTTTAAAAGTATTTTAAAAGTAGTTGAACAGTTTATACACAGTAAATATACAAAAAAAATGTTCAAATAACAAAAATAAAACTTAAAAATATAAACAAAACATAGTTTATGCAGTATTAAAGTAAAAAGAGATGTATGATATAATTATTCTAAATTTATATGAGCTAAAACTCTTTTGCATAATAAAATTTTTATTAATGCAATGATAAGTAATGTCTATGTATGAATGAATTCTAAAAAGATCACTCCAAATATCACTATAAAATAGAAACACATATATCATTTGATTTAAAATAATCCACTAATTTTTTTTAATTTATAATTTTTTTCAATATTTTTTCGAACATGATATATAGAAAAATGCTTAAATATCGGTTCTACACATTTTTTCATTATTTCTTAAAACCAACATTTTCCACAAAATTAAAAGCTGAATGATTGATACTAACCATTTCTGCAAAATTAACTAAAGCATTTTCATGATTATAACGAAATAATCTAGGTTGAGAAGAAGAAGATGCTAATCCACTAATTTGTGTTTGCCCATTGAATATTCCAATTTTATCGGGATGAGTATTTTCAAGTGCCTCATACTTGTCTCATAACCTCCTCAATGCTTGAAAGCGTATTTTTTACTACAATATTTAAAAAACAATAGCATCACTATCTATATGCTTTTTTTCTAAAATAAATTTAAAAATATGAAAAGAAGAAGCGCCAGAAATATTTCTTTCTTCTATCTCATACTCAAATCTTTGGCAGGAGAAAAATTTTGTTTTTATCGCTTCCTTTGAAACTAAACATTTTTTTAAAAAATAATTTCGTAAAAACAAATTATTTTTGAAAAATGTAAATAAATAAAAATAATAATACTATAAAATTTTGAGAATAATAATAATTGTGAGTGTGAGACAAGATTGTAAGAAGAATAAATAAGATGAGAGAAGAAGGTGTAGATAGAAATAAAATAAAATTGTATATATAGTGTAGATTATTTTTTTAACAAAAAAGCATTTGAACATTGGAACCGTCTATTTATGATTCCGAATTTGGCCGAGTTTGATCAAATCGAATATTGTCCGCTCGTCGATTCCGATTCAATTTTTTATGTCTAAGTTCCTCCATTGCAAGGTCGGGGGTTGATGGTTTTCAGTTTTCCCTAATTGGCAACCCATGCATTACATATTGTTCATCACAAAATTAATTAACACGATACATTTTTCCAAACTACATAAAAAAAATCATTTTAATTAATTTGTGGTCGCAAACCTACACTCATGATGAGCTAATATAATTTTTTCAACATAAAAAGTCTCATGTTATTTATTTCATTTAGTCTCAAACGAAATTAAGAAGATCCTATTAATATCTATAAAAAAAGAGAGATTAAATTGGGACCTCAACAAAGTATAGGGACGTAGTGGGCTACATAAACCTTAGGGTAGGTGTCTACAGTGTTTGCCCCAAAAACTTTAATGAGATTTCTCTTTAAAGATGTCTATATTAGAAAGTTGAAGAGAAAATTAAAAAATTTAAAATTTATAAAGTTTAAATAATAAATTATAATAAATACGATAATATAAATTTTTGAAACTAATTAACATTTCAACAAAATTGACTTAATTTGTGAACACAATATGAGTAGTATCTTGGTAAATCTGAAATTCCTCTTTTAATAATAAATAAATAAATAATTTAAGGAGCTACATCATATCTAAAAATAGTACGGAAGAATCCAAAAATTGTTGCCAAGTTTACAACACCAACAAATATTTTCCAACTTTTGTACACTTTTTCAACATTGATTACAACTTCTTTAACTTTGCTCTAATTGAATGCTGAGATTACTTACCATCTTAAATCTCTTCAAAAAAAAAGTGTGGAATTTCAGGAACCCCAAAACTTTAATATTTTATTAACTAAAATATTTTCTAACACTTTACTAGTAGAGATGAAATTTCGTATTGATAAGTCGGTTGACTCAATTTATGTTGTGTTATACGATTTAAATTCATTTACGCTTTATCTAAATACAACACTTTTCCAATCCAAAACCATTGCTCTTGTTTATCGTAAAAATTTAGCCTACGTCCACGGTCATGGCTTGATAAACTAAGGCCTAAAAATTCAACAAGGTTCAAAACCTACATATTAGGATAGTGGAGCTAGGGATTAAGCTGTGGAGCCAGGCACGTGACCGGTTGAGGCAGGGACGAGGTCGAAAGTCAAAGACACAGCCGGTCGAGCCAGGGAAGTGGCTGGTGGGGTTGGGGATTTGGCCAGCAGTGAGTTGAAGACTTGTCTACTCAGAAAAATCATTAGCGTAAATGAGGGTTGACCGCCAGAATGTAAAAAACCCTAATTTACCATAAAAAAGATTGATTCTTACCTTAGTTTGGTAAAACTATAGAAGGACGCTCTAACAACAAACAAAAAAAGTCATGCGTTAAAAATTGAGGTAGTCGGTTTTATCCAACACTTTCTCAAAAATAGAAAAATAAGATAAACAACTCTACCCCATTTAATTTCTAGTCATGTGCTCAAATTAAGTGAAGCATAAGCTCAATCTTTTTAAGCTAAGAAATCCCAACTGAAGTAAATTGATCCATGTATGTATTTACTATGACTAACCAAATGATATATGTACCAATTACCTAAGGTTATGAGGAAATAGTGCAACTTGATTGAAAGAATCTTGATTGTCTTAACCATAAGTTTATCTTGCTCAAGTGAAACTTACTAGTTCGATCGATGACAATAATATAGTTGAAAAATACTTAATAAATCGGAAGTAATTATAAACAACAATGTTTTATTATTAATATTCACTATATATGCTTTTGTGTTAAACAAATTAAATGAAAGTTTAACTCCAATGGCTTGATTTAACACTAATAACAAGACATTCGTTTCCTGATGATCACAGGTTTAAATTCCGTTGATCTCATTGGAGTGAGAGTATTTTTTATTTCTTAATGTTTTAACATAAATATTATTTTTCATTTCTATGCATGCCTTTTTTTCAGATGTGAACTTATTGATTCTATATTAAAACGAAATAGAATAATTTTGTAAAAATTATAATATAATTACCACTTATGATTAATTAAATTACTTTTTTTTAATTCATATGCTTTTCTTTAATGATTATCAATTTAGAATGGAAGAAATAAGACGAAATCCTACTAGATGTATGTACATTTACCGCAGTTAATCTCTCTCAATGAGTTCTAAAGTTTGGTCCATCAGAAAAAAAAATTAAATTCGAGAGTCTTGGAAGTAGAAAATGATGATGATTTACTTAAGAAGCTTCTGGATTAAAAATCTTTTGAGTAACAACTTCTAAATTTGATAAATACGTTTTAATTGTTATACTTAACAAGATAAGTTGTTTCTTCATCTTTAGTTAATCAAAAAGAGACACGTATTTTGTCAAGATCTGTTTCTTGTTCTATGTTCTTACTTTGCTAATTCTCCGTTTAATTGCAACTTAATTAATATGAATTTTCAAATAGAGTTATCTTTTTTTTTTCTATTTTTTTAATCAGTGCCACATTTAAATGTGGGGTTTATTTGAAAAATGCAATCTTATTGGCTCAATATTTGCAAATTCTTTTCACAAATATTCGTAAAGAGATAAAACAACTCAATTTAGAGATAGTTTACGAGAATAACGTTTCGAGTCGTGTCGTGTTAAACAAGCTGCGCCAGAACACACGTATTTAACAATTATGCTCTACATGAACATGACCCATCTCATTAAACTGGTTAGAATAGCAAACTCATACGTAACATAAAATTAAACAAGTAAATCCGAAACAACTTAGTAGTTTTAATTTTAACATGTTAAATTTTTAACACAATACAATTTAGAAATACCTATTAACACGTTTAGCTATTTAGTAGTACATTTACATATCCATATCCAGTTATCTATGCAATAAAAAAGAAAACAAAAAAGTCATTATAAATATTATCAAAGTTGATAAACAAATACGAACTCCACTAACACCGATATAATTAAAACAACAATTACTAAATTACTAAATAGTTGCAATTTTTGAACTAAAGAACAAAGTTCTTGTTAGTGTTATTTTTAACCCTAAATATTGTTGTACATTATATTAATATATGAGATATTTGTTCTATCTTTCTTATATTTCTGTGCATATTGATTGATTAACTATCTTTGAATAAAAGTGAAAGCTTAAGTTGTCATATGTCATGTATATGTCTGTAGAATCTTGAAGTAAGAGAATTCGTTCAGAACATCCATAGTCGATCATTGTTATAGGAATAACAAGTGAATTATGACTAACGTGTTCTCTATAGTTTAGTGAGTTCGGTCCTTGACACGTCTTTTAATAGTACTAAAAGAAATGTGATTAAGACAAGCGCACCTATCGCATATAGTATAGAAAATGAAGTGTCGAGTGTCGTATCCACGGGTCCGGTCAAGTACTACTACTCTCAATTTAATTTATTATCTAATCTATCGAAATGGTTGTTGATTTGTAAATTTAAAAACAAATGATTAAACAAATGAGATACG
>CANYCX010376789.1:0-22367 GCA_948193385.1 Breynia disticha f. nivosa | reverse complement strand
AATCAAAATATTCATAATACCCATCCGTATAGCTTTGACCATTGAAAGCACATCAAAGTGAAATCGAATGGTGAAATAACCAGATGTATTAGCTGAATGAACAAAAAGATGATGCAAATGAATTGATATCACTTTAAAATTAGTCGAAACATTCACCTATTTCAACAATATTTAATACAAACTGAAACAAACAACCTCTAATGTCCTAGTTATTAAGCATATCTTTTTCTAATCTTAAATCATTAACCAAACTAAGACATAATAACCATAACCTATCAGCATCTTACTCCATCAAAACCCATACATGTAATATTAGTTAAAGGAAGAAAATTAAAAAAATAATAAAATTAGTCTTAAAATATCGTTAAAAAAAATACCATAAATCGGTTGATGACAATCACAAACTCTTAATCTTGGATCAAACACCATGTTTCTTAAGAAGAAGATAATCTTGCCCAACTTCTTAAACCATTAGCCTTATATAGTTCTTTGTTGTCAATTCATGGAGGGCTTTTAAGGTGGTCACTTTCATGGCTATGTTCTGTTTTGTGAGAAGTATTTTTTTTCTTTGGAAGAGGGTGTGCTTATAGGTTGCTGGTGACTAATTAAATTGGCGGGAGTTTAAGTTCAGTTTGCGCCATCTTACAGCTCTTATTTTTCTTTCTTTTTTGTTTTGTCAAACGTGGCTAACTACTTGAACAATTTTATTTGCCACGTTGGAAGGAATATTGACAGTATGGGTGGTGAGACTTCATTTAGAACAAATTAATTATTTGAAGGGTGACATTGTAACAAAATTGATTTTCAGGAGTTTAATGATACAAATATTATAGTTCAAGTACCATACATGTAACTAACTCCGTTTTTATACATCCTCACCATTAAGGTGTTATGAAAATGATCTCAATTGTCCAATTTTACAGCTTCCAGATGACTTGGAAAGCAGGAAAAGCAATCCTTCTGTTCAATCCTCCGGTCAAAATATCCTATAAATATATGTTAAATTTCAAAGCGCCATCACCTTTCACTGGCTCTTCTGTCATAAACTTTGTCCTGACGACTCACATATACTTCACAGTAGCGTTGAAAATTCAAATTAGCCGCCCAACTTTACACCTCTCTTATATATATACATCAGTTTCTTCTCATACCATTTCATATTTTCTTTCATCCTCCACAGAGGACTCGAAGAAAATCAAAGACAAGTTGTCATTTGGGTTTCATTGAGTATATCAAGTTTCATAAGATATACAACAAAAGAAATTTCAAGAAAGTAGTGAGTTCGTGATCATGGATGGTATTGGTAGTGGCGGTGGTGAAATACTTAGAGCAGGTAGTTTAAGAAGAGGAGGGTCTTCTATATTTAGACACAATGCTTCCGGTGTTTTTTCACGATCTTCAAGAGAAGAAGATGATGAAGAGGCTCTGAAATGGGCTGCACTCGAGAAACTACCTACTTATGACAGGTTAAGGAAAGGTATAGTGTTCAGTGCTTCTAAAGGCGGAGTTAGTGAGATTGATGTTAATAATCTTGGGTTCCAAGAAAGAAAGAACTTACTCGAGAGGTTAGTTAAGGTTGCTGAAGAAGATAATGAGAAGTTCTTGTTGAAGCTCAAGAATCGTATTGATCGGTAAATATCTTCTCTCTTCTTCGACATGCAATTGCACTTCAGAGTAGCTCTGTTTGGATAGTTTTCTCACTTGATTCTTCATAATTATTTGGAGTTTCGTATTGGGTTCAATTAGTTGATTTTTGATTTTGGTGTTGCAGAGTTGGAATTGATATTCCAACGATTGAAGTACGTTTCGAGCATTTAAACGTGGAAGCAGAAGCCTTTGTTGGAGGGAGAGCTTTGCCCACTGTTATCAACTTCACTTTCAGCATAGTAGAGGTAACAGACCTGCAAGATTTTATCATGAGTTTTACTGCAATTATAGTTTGGATTAGTTATGTGGTATTCTAGCTAGCAGTTATTGTGAAAGAGATTGATTATTCCAACTCCATGCCTAAAATATCTTGAACATGATCAGTGATATTCTTTTTAGGCATATATACTGGTATCTTACTCCTGTGTAGCAAAGTCCTGATGTTAAGCTTTTGTATTTTTTGCTCCTTTGTTCTAATGCACTAAAACTTTTGAATTTTGAAGATTTTCTTGAACTTTTTTCATCTCCTTCCGAATAAAAAGAGGCACCTTACCATCCTTAAGGATGTTAGCGGAATCATCAAGCCATCAAGGTAAGCTATATAACCCAGTTTGGGTTAGTTTCAGAGCTGTCATATATAGAAATATATGGCTTTTTCTTTAATACTTAATTATTCTTTTGTTTAGGATGACACTGCTTTTGGGTCCTCCAAGTTCTGGAAAAACCACTCTCCTGTTGGCATTGGCAGGAAAACTCGATCCCAATCTAAAGGTAGCCTTCTAATTTTCAATTTTAGTAATCTGTTTTGGTTTTTCAGGATGTAATCATTTGATAATTGAGTTCCTATTTCAGGTTACCGGAAAAGTGACATACAATGGGCATGAGGTGAATGAGTTCATACCACAAAAAACTTCTGCCTACATTAGTCAACATGACACCCATATTGGAGAAATGACTGTAAGAGAAACTTTGGCCTTTTCTGCTCGATGCCAAGGAGTTGGCTCACTGCATGGTCAGTTTTGATGCTTTATATTGTTTTTCTTTTCAGTGATTTTCCTCTGATGATGTTGTAACCATATATTAGGTTGACTAATTCTTGGCATTATTGAGTTTACAGAGATGTTGGCAGAGTTAACAAGAAGGGAGAAAGCAGCCAATATAAAGCCTGATCCTGATATTGATGTCTTCTTAAAAGTAAGTAAAGATATCAACGTCAAAAACAATTGGTTAGGAGAAGTCAGTTTTATCATACGTGTACCTTAATATCGTGTTTTGACGGCTCTTTGTTTAACGTTCTTTATAGAAGTTTGGTATGGTTAGAAGTTGCAGTTCTGTAATTAATTTATTTAATCTCGTGTGTTTGGTATAATAGGCAGCAGCAACAGAAGGTCAAGAGAGCAATGTGATAACAGATTATGTATTGAAGGTATCATATGCAAAAAATTCTGCAATTTAGTAATTCATCCTATAGCTTGAGAAAGTGAATAGATAATAAACATTGAAACTATTTGAAAGCAATTTCCCGTAATGTGCAGATTTTGGGACTTGAAGTATGTGCTGATACTATGGTGGGGGATGAAATGGTTAGAGGAATCTCTGGGGGGCAAAGAAAACGTGTTACAACAGGTAGATTTTCATCCATTGAACTGATTTTCACATCGAAGTACAAGAATTTTTCCTGTTTGTCTGAAGATTTTCAATAATTAAACTGCAGGTGAAATGCTAGTTGGACCAGCAAGGGCTCTTTTTATGGATGAGATTTCTACTGGTTTGGACAGCTCAACAACTTACCAAATTGTGAACTCACTGAAGCAGTCCAATCACATTCTCCACGGAACTACTGTGGTTTCACTCCTCCAGCCAGCACCGGAGACTTACGATCTCTTTGATGACATAATTCTCTTGTCAGATGGCTATATTGTATATCAGGGTCCTCGTGAGCTTGTCCTTGAATTTTTTCAACAAATGGGATTCAAGTGCCCAGAACGGAAAGGTGTAGCTGACTTCTTGCAAGAGGTAAGTACATAGAGTGCAGTTGTGTTATTTGATCTTTTATTGGATGAAGGCTTTTTTATGATACTTGAAAATATTCCTAAAAGATGAGTTTTGATGTAGGTTACATCTAAGAAGGATCAGAAACAGTATTGGGCACGAAAAGAACAACCTTATCGATTTGTTACTGTCAAGGAATTTGCTGAGGCTTTTCAGTCATTCAGGATAGGAAGAAGGATTGCAGAGGAATTAGCTGTTCCATATGATAGGTCTAAGAGTCACCCTGCTGCTTTAGCAACCAAAAAGTATGGTGTTGGAACAATGGATTTACTTAAGGCTAACTTTGCAAGAGAATACTTACTCATGAAGAGGAACTCATTTGTTTACATTTTCAAGATCACTCAAGTGAGAATCTTTAAAAGCATCTCTATTTTCTTTCTTTATTTTTTCAATCGAAATTTGTGTAAATAGATAACTTTTATATTCTTCTGCCTCAGCTTATTATAAATGCATTCCTTGTTATGACGGTCTTTCTTCGAACTGAGATGTCACGAGAAAATGTTACCACCGGGGGGCTTTATCTTAGTGCTTTGTTTTTTGGTGCAATCATACTCATGTTCAATGGAATGTCAGAGCTATCCATGGCCATTGTGAAGCTTCCTGTGTTCTACAAGCAAAGAGATCTCTTTTTCTTTCCTCCTTGGATATATTCCATTCCCCCATGGATCCTTAAGATCCCAATCTCGTTTGTGGAATCAGCTGTTTGGGTCATCCTGACTTATTATACCATCGGATTTGATCCAAGCTTCGGAAGGTAAAGCGACAAAGAAAACAAAATTCATTTATACTTGAATAGTACTTTCTTTGTTTTTTTTTATGCTAGCCCTTAATTGGCGTTTTGCAGGTTATTGAGGCAATACATACTTTTCGTTGCAATAAACCAAATGGCTTCTGCCCTATTTCGAGCTATCGCTGCAGCTGGAAGAAATATGATTGTTGCCAACACTTTTGGCTCATTTGCTTTACTTGCACTTTTTGCATTGGGTGGATTTATTCTCTCTCGGGGTAAATAAATCTAATCTTCTGCTTGCTTCGATGGATTGACATGTATAAATTTGGTTTAACACTGTTGTACTAATTAGTGTTCTTTGGTTGAATATGACAGAGGATGTAAAGAAATGGTGGATTTGGGGTTACTGGTCTTCGCCTCTTATGTATGGACAGACTGCATTGTTGGTTAATGAGTTTTTGGGAGATAAATGGAAGCATGTAATCCTCTTAAACTTCTCTACTTCCTCCCAATAAATAACTAGTTTTTATTAATTGTCATAAACAAACCTTTAAACTTCTGATAAGACTCTAGTATCATAACATCAAAACTTATTTCTCGTCATATTTATCAATTTGATTCCTTATTGCAGATCCCCAATGGCACTACAGAGCCACTAGGGGTCCAAGTTTTGAAGTCTCGTGGCTTCTTTGCCGAACCGAAATGGTATTGGATAGGATTTGGAGCAACGATTGGATTCACCCTTCTGTTCAACCTATTTTCTGCTGTTGCTCTTACTTTCCTTGATTGTGAGTATAATTCATCCCCATTTTTTTATGCTGGTCATAATTGTAAAATGAGTTTATTTTCACAAGTCATAGCTGATCAACTATAAACATTCCTGTCTTGTGCAGCATTCGACAAGCCTACCGCAACAATTTCTGATGATTCGGAAAGTGAAGAAGCTTCTACAACAACCAGGGGAGAGGTTCAACTATCACAGCATGGAAGTAGCCACAGAAGCAACATAGGTTCCAAATGAACTATACTAATTTTTTTCCAAGTCATGATGTATGTGCATGGTTGTTGCTTATTTGATGTTATATGTGTACAGTCCCTGAAGATGAAACTAGAGCTGATTCTAACAGAAACAAAGGAATGGTTCTTCCATTTCAACCACATTCTATCACATTTGATGATGTTATATACTCTGTTGACATGCCTCAGGTATCAACTTCCATGGAACAAACTACTACTATTTTTTTCCATTATATGATGTGTGAACTAATAATGTATTACTTTACAGGAAATGAAAAATGAAGGAATTGTTGAAGACAAATTGGTTCTGTTGAAGGGTGTCAGTGGTTCTTTCAGGCCTGGTGTTCTTACAGCTTTGATGGGTGTCAGTGGAGCTGGGAAAACTACTCTAATGGATGTTTTAGCAGGCAGAAAAACTGGTGGATATATTGAGGGCAACATCTCAATTTCAGGGTACACAAAGAAGCAAGATACATTTGCTAGAGTTTCAGGATACTGTGAACAGAATGATATCCATTCTCCCTTTGTAACTGTGCATGAATCCTTGGTCTACTCAGCCTGGCTCCGTCTTCCCAAAGAGGTTGACTCTGATACCAGAAAGGTAAACAGCAAGCTGATTAAAATATTTTGCTGTGTAAAAATCCCTACACCTTAATTCTGACTTGCCTTCACTTCAGCATCAAGTTGTTTGAACTGTAATACCTTTTGATTTCTTATATGGCTGCCTCGTTCTATTAAATCGAGAAGATATGATCAAGATGAAACATTATTGCAGATGTTTGTTGAGGAAGTAATGGAGCTTGTTGAATTGAATCCACTGAGGAATGCATTAGTTGGTTTGCCTGGTGTGAGCGGACTGTCAACCGAGCAACGCAAAAGGCTAACCATTGCAGTTGAGCTTGTGGCAAACCCTTCAATCATATTCATGGACGAGCCAACGTCAGGACTAGATGCAAGAGCTGCTGCAATTGTCATGAGAACTGTGAGGAACACTGTGGATACAGGAAGAACAGTTGTGTGCACTATCCATCAGCCAAGTATCGACATATTTGAAGCTTTTGATGAGGTTAGTATTTGATTGGATCACAAGAATTTATTTCACTGTTATTTTCTTAAATGCATTATAATCTCGATCTTTTCACAACTTTGCAGCTGTTCTTACTAAAGCGAGGAGGTGAAGAAATATACGTGGGTCCTTTAGGTCACAATTCTTGCCATTTGATCAAGTATTTTGAGGTATAACATCATGAATGTAACAGACACCAAACTACAGACAGAAGAATCCTTACTACACTACACAACTTCAGTGACTGACAAATAACTAACCATTGTGCTTTCATTTTAACAAGGAATTCGAAGGAATCCCTAAGATTAAGGATGGTTATAATCCAGCGACATGGATGTTAGAAGTTACATCAAACGCTCAAGAAATCGCAATGGGGGTTGATTTCGCTGCTCTTTACAAGAACTCCAATCTTTACAGGTATGAATGAGGGTTTTCAATCTCTGTTTTGATCAGCTATTGAAAAGAAAACACGAGTTATTTGGCTTAAGTTAGTAATTATAAGGCAGAGGATGTTGTTCTCACTAACATGAAGCGAACTTTTCAGGAGAAACAAAGATATGATCAAGGAATTAAGCCAACCTGCTCCTGGTTCAAAGGACCTGTATTTCCCCACAAAGTATTCACAGTCATTCAGGACTCAGTGTTTTGCTTGTTTATGGAAGCAGCACTGGTCTTATTGGCGCAACCCTCCTTACACTGCTGTGAGGTTTCTCTTCACCACCTTTATCGCGTTGATGTTTGGGACAATGTTCTGGGACTTAGGCTCCGGCTTGTAAGTTTCGAAATAAACACCGTTTAAACACATTGTTTAACACAAGGTAACGCCAGTCTTCTCACGCTACTTTAATTGTTCTAAATCACAGCCGAAGGCAACAAGATCTTGGAAACGCGTTGGGTGCAATGTACGGAACCGTTCTCTTCCTGGGAGTGCAAAATTCAATGTCTGTCCAACCCGTTGTGGCTGTTGAAAGAACTGTGTTCTATAGAGAGAGAGCTGCTGGGATGTATTCAGCATTGCCTTATGCTTTTGGACAGGTACCAATGAGCAATGACATTGAAAGAACTCTGCAAAATTCATCTATTAGAAATGAGTTTACCGTGACATTGTAGCATTGCTACAAGTCCGGTGCTCCTGCTATAAAAAATTCTTGTGCCCGTCCCTGCCAACGACAATGAATTAGAATCATGAAGTTGTATTCCAACCTTTTTTTTTTCCATATCTTGTTACTTAATACTAACCTTCTGCTTGATCTTGTTCTCCAGATTGCCATCGAAATCCCACATGTTTTCTTACAAGCAATAGTCTATGCAGTCATAGTATATGCAATGATTGGATTCGAATGGACTGCAGCAAAATTCTTATGGTTCTTCTATTTCATGTACTTCACATTGCTATATTTCACCTACTACGGCATGATGGCTGTCTCCTTTACTCCAAACCACCACATCGCCGCCATCGTTTCCGCTTTATTTTACGGAGTATGGAATCTGTTTGCAGGTTTCGTCGTTCCAAGACCGGTAAATACTTAAACCTAATTGCTCTAACCCATAAAAGAAATAGAATTCTGTACATAAAACTGGTTTTATGGATTGATTGCAGAGCATTCCAGTGTGGTGGAGATGGTACTACTGGGCTTGCCCTATTGCCTGGACATTGTATGGAATTCTAGCATCACAATTTGGAGATCTGGAAACTGTTCTTGAAGATAATTCTCAGACGGTGAAAGATTATTTAAGAGAATCATTTGGCTACAGACATGACTTTGTAGGACCAGTTGCTGGGGTTATTATTGGCATCACTGTTCTTTTTGCATTTATATTTGCTTTCTGTATCAAGATCCTTAACTTCCAAAGGAGATGAACAATATATTTCTTCTCCTTTTTCTTATTTTTCTGCCATAAAAGGCTATTGTATTAATACTTTTTTTGTGCCAGTTTCAGAACTACTTGTCGACTTTATGTATATTTCTTAAAGTGCCTTATTATCCCGTTACAATTTAATTCTTGTTCTCATATTTAATTTAGCATCCATGCATTATTATTCCGGAAATCGAATCTACTTCATCATCCATGTGATGATTTTTTCCAGGGAAGGAACTAAGGGAACTAGTGAGGGCCCGTGCTCCTATCGGTCCCGGAAAAGTTCTTTATACTTCAGGATTCCGTCAGTTCGAACATGAGTGGACCCAGCGACAATCATTAAATTTGTCGAATAGAAGTTATAGTCACTGACTTCCGAATCCAGTCTCCCACTATAACATATTCCTAAATCCTTCCTATTTATTTTTGGAAATAATCTGCGAAGAATTTGTAATTGCTGGCGGAATAAAGAATGGTTAAGCATTCGTAAGCAAATGCGTGATCCGAACAAAAACTTCCCAGAAAGTGATGCAGCTCCTTACGCGAGCGGACTGGAAGGCTCACCTCATTCACGCCTACAAATTATATCAATCATACATATGTAATTGTTCACATGGCTTTATATTTATTTTTATAGCCAAAGTTGACAATCTGCAGCTTAGCTCTTCCGCCATCCTCATCAAAATAAATGGTCTGCCAACAAAATATTTGCATAATTTCTCTCTCCAACACAATCTGTGGTTAGAAACCATAATTTATATCCATCTCAGGTTTAGTGGTATAAACTATAAAGAATGAGAATAATTGCAGTAAGAAAATTGTATTCAAAACCAAAACAACATGTATTCACCCAGAGTTGTTGGATTCCTTGTGAAATTATTATGTTTAATCATGTTCCTTGTTAGATCCGTATCAATCCATGTTCTCTGAAATGGTTTCTAAACTTCTCAGGTTAACATCATAGTTTGACACAATAACGTGTATATTTACGTTGAATTTCGACGTTCATTGTCGGTTTGTTTGATAATTTTTTTTTCAGTCAGCCTTCTTTCGACGCAAAGTGTGCTTACATCGAATTTGGACATAAGTTTAAAGCTGTAAATCCCCGTTGTAGTGCTTTATGAGTATATTATATAAAGATTAAATCCTCCCATTTAGCCTACTCTGCCATTCATTCCTCATTTGTTGTTACTGCCGAGGAGCTTGTGAGATCTCTTTTGCATTTGGAATTGTAGATAGAAAGTGTGTTTATAAAACAAAGTTTTATCTATTTAGTTAATTCACAAAATTTTGAATTTCCAATTTTATAACAACACAGAGTTTTGACAAATTAAAAAAAAAAAGTTTCTTTTTTGGAACACCAAAAATTGAATTTGGCCTTAAATTTTTTTTATTTGATTTCATAAAAAATAATCTCTCTATCTCTTAAGCGATATTCAATCATCAAACAAATTAAAACACCATATAAACACATTAAAGTCATATTTTTAACATATTAATTCACTAAAGATGAGTTTTTTACAAACTTATTAATCCATTTAAATAATTTTTATGTTATTTATATATTTATTATTCTTTATCATATATTTTAAAATAAATGATATCTTAGCCATTTGGTATAAAAACTATCATTTTTAACACAATGTTTACTTAAAAACTAATATGTAAAATTGTTACCTCTCGTCTGTGGGTTCAGCGGTTAAGGCGTCTTATCCCTTTCTTTGTAATCGCGGGTTCGATCTTTCGTAGCATCGCTGGGGAGGCATACAGGTTCTAACCTGCCGGTTCGCCGAGACTAACCGAAAGACGTCTCCCTGCCCTTGGTTTGTGGGTTAGTCCGACCCCTTTCCTAAAATTTCAACACAAAAAAAAATTGTTGTACCTCTGTGTTTTGTCACCATACTTTTTACCAACCACTATACGAAACGGAGCCTTAATGATTTACAACATGGCTAATTTCTGACCTTAGTAAAATTCAAATATAAATATAGCATCTTCCCAATCAATCTCCAAAATGGCTCGATATATATCAATAAGAGGGGCACATGGATTGACAAGAAAATGAGTAGCAACATGCAAGGGTAATGACTAGGAGTGTAACTGAGTCGAGTTATTCGCGAGCTACACAAATTTAAACTTGACAAAACTTCGTTTGAGCTCGGCTCATTTACAATTAAGTTTGTTCGTGAACAAAATATTAGACTCAGATAGTTAAACGAGTCGGGTCTGAACAAGATAGTACTCAGCTCAAAAGCTCACGACATGCTCGTTTAATGTTTGTGAATAAACTGGATTACATATTTAATTTTGCGTATATTAATATGTAGCTTTCATATTTTTTTTATTTCAAATATATATATGATTTATTTAAAAGCGAATCATTTTCATAATAAAATTATATTTTGATAAAATATATAATAAATTATAATAAATTTACTATATTAATTAAAAATAATAACTTTATCATACAAAAAATAAATATTATTTAATAAATGTGTTAATTTTTAATTTTACATCGAATGAAATTGTATTTATTTTTTGTTTAGTAAAGCTCGAAAAACTAGTGAATATGCTCGTTTGTTCGCAAACTTTAGACAAGCTTGTTCATAAACAAAATTTTGAGCTCAATACAAAATTTGGCTCGAGCTTGAACTCGTGAAATTTTAAACAAGTCGAGCTCGATTACTCTAAAACTCGGCTCAACTCAACTCACTTATAACCCTAGCAATGAGGGGATCCAATATATACTTCTGTTGAGACAAATATGTTCCATAAGTAGACCCAAATAATTCAACACTAAAGCAAGGTGCCGTTTGATAACACTACTTAAGTACTTAATTTAAAATATTAAGCACTTAACTACATTAAGTGCGTGTGATAACAAAAGTAGATGACTACTTATTTTAATCAATTAAGTCAGAAAAACACTTAATTTTTTAAGTTAAAATCTTTAACTTAAAATATTAAGTAACTAACTTATTATCATTTTTTATTGAAAACTATACACTAATAATCAAATATTTTCAATAATCATGTTTATCTAAATATTAAGAGATGAATTTCATTAATTTATTTTTAAGAATTTTTATATATTTATTCATAATTATAAGTTATAATTCTGAAAATTTAAATTATTAATTTTTTTATTATCATCATTAATAAAAATCAGATGACTAAAAATGACTTATAATTTTATATTTTTTAAATTTGGTATAAATTTCAAATAATGATTAAGTTGTATGTCAGATATATTTATCAAATAACTTATTGAATTTAGTACTTAATTTTCAGTTATAACCAAATAAGTTTTATTAACAGAATAAGCATTCAGTACTTGAAATTCAGCACTTATTTTTTCAGTTTTATCAAAAGGGTGCACTTACTTAATCTAATCACTTCATATATAACACTGAAATATTTAAGAATCACTCAGTATGTAACTCATAAATATTCACACTTATAAAATCAGAAAAAATAAAAAAAAAATAAATACGAGCACATTGGTATTTGGTACGCTTCCTTTGTTTTTTCAAGATGACGGATCAATTAAGCTTTTTCTATGATCACCATAACTGGATTGACTTTATTACTTATAAAGACAACCCAGTTGGCCATATCTCATTTCTTATACTAAACCCCATAAGGATTTCGTATATTAACAAGTTTGAAGGAAGCTAAGAAGATAACATATAGCCAGGCATCTTTCTCTTTGAATTTGGAGGTGTGGATATGGAGGGCAGCAGTAGTTTCAGAAAAGGAAGTTCTTCAATATGGAGAAATGATGGAATGGATGTTTTCTCCAAATCTTCAAGAGGGGAAGACGATGAAGAAGCTCTGACGTGGGCTGCAATAGAGAGACTACCAACGTTAAATCGTTTAAACAAAGGTATACTTAAAACATCAGAAGGTGTTATTACTGAAATTGATGTGCAGAATCTTGGGTTGCAAGAAAGACGAGCTTTGCTTGAAAGATTGGTCAGAGTTGCTGAAGAAGATAATGAGAAGTTCTTGTTGAAGCTTAAAAATCGCATTGACAGGTAACGTTAAACTCACAAACTTGTTTGCATGGACCTCTTTCAAAAAACTAACTCAAATTTATGCTCATTTATTTGACGTAAAACAATTTTCTTGAAAAAATATTTTTTGAAATTATATTTACTTAAATATTTTAAAATGTAATAAAAAATATAATTCCATATTTTAGATAGAAAAATATTCTTTTTAAAATAGGTTAAAAATAATTATTATTATTCGTTTATTTTTAGATTATAATTTTGGTAACTTAATTATTTTTCGTCAGCATCAAACATTAGAAGATCAAAGAAATGTTTTCCAACAAAATGAATTACTCCAAACAAATTTATTTTTCCTTTTCTTGTTGCTTGTCGTGAAAGTGTTGTATAAATAAAAACTGCATAGAAAATAATCCCAAATGAGAATTAAGGTTATGTTTGTTTGGAGTAATTTATTTTTTGAGAAAATGTTTTCTTATTTTTTTAATATTTGTTATCAACAGAAAATAAATCAATAAAATTTTAACTTAAAATTAACAAAAAAAAATAATTCTGAAAAATATTTTCATTATATTTTTAAATATTTTGCATGAAATACCATAAAATATAATTCTGAAAAATAACATGAAAAATATTATTAAAAAATCATTTTTCGTCAAACAAACGAAACATAAATTTCCATATTTTCAAAAGTAAATGACTCTTTATTATCATTTGAAGCTCAACTCATGCACAGCAGTTTTGAGGCTTAGTTGAAAATCCGTTTTCTTGGGAAAAATATATATTAAATGAAAAACTAAACCTGTGAATATTGTCTTAGAATTCATTTTTCATCATTTGGCTGTTCTATAAAATATGTGTATTATTTTATAAAAAATAAAAGAAAAAACATTTTTAGAGCTATTTTCTCAAGTCGCATTTCATGTGACATAAGATACTTCTGCTTAATTATTAAAGAATCATATAACGTTATTGACTTTATAACTAACATGTTATGTTGCCATCAAATTAATATTATAATTTTTAGAAGTTGAAAATTATTCTCATTCACTATCTCAACCAACTGGTGGAGGAGTTGTCAGCCCACCATTCCTCCTCAAATTATGCAAATATCAATCTATATTTTTTTATTTATGTTTTTTTGGTCAATTTAATATGAATTAAACGTTAATCCAATATTATTGTTTTTCAATTTAAGATTTTAATTTCAATTTTTAAAATTGACAAATATTTTTTAAATATATAGTTATTCGCGTATTAAAAATCATTGAAAAGTTGACCCGCCGATACATTTTTTTTTTATAAAATATTCACTCTATCATAGTCTCTCCAATTTAAGAAAGAAAGAAAGGAAAGTCTAGGAAGAAATACATTTTATTTCATTTATTCAAAAAAAAAGTAATAAAAAAATGAATCATTTCCTTTACTTTTTGGTCAAATTGGTTTGGTTTACCGACGTGGCATTAATATTTATTTTTAAAGCTCAATATGTTTGGTGAAAATATATTCATGGAAGGAATATATTAGAGGTAGGCTATATATTCCAAATTTTATTTACATGTATTTAAAAAAAATCAAAAAAGAAGTTTAAGTTAATTACATAGACAAATGGTAGAGTGAATGTTTTATGTAGTAAGTTGATTTAGACTTAACCATTAAATTTCTTATATTAGTTTTCAACCATTAAAAAAAATAGTGCACGAACGTGTATCATGTAAAATTATTGAGTTTTGGTTATTTTAATTTAAAAAAATATTTGTGACGAATTTTGTGAGAAATTTACACGAATTATTTCAAAAAAATCTAATATTTAGATGAATTTGGTCGCAAAAATTTCATAAAATTAGTAGCAAATTATTTCCAACAAATATCTTCGGAAACATACAATCCAGTTGAAATTTCTCTAAAATTTGCATTAGATTGAACTAAACCTAAACTTGGTGTATGTCAAAATTTTCACTTTGATTAATGATTTCATGTTTGTTTGTTCCATGTTTGATGTGAAAGTTGAAAAGCAAAGCATCGGACTAACTGTGTGTTGAGCTGGTGAAATTTAAACTCTTACGTTGACAATTTTCTCTAATCTTTTTTGTCGTGTAGAGTTGGAATTCAGCTTCCAACGATTGAAGTTCGATTTGAACACTTAAATGTGGAAGCAGAAGCTTCCGTGGGAAGCAGAGCTTTGCCCACATTCTTCAATTTTTGCATTAACATTGTTGAGGTAACTTTCTTTTTCTTTTCTAAACATTAACTTTCTTTGCATGATAATTTCTTGTCACTTGACGCACGCAGCAAATTCTTGATAATAACTTTGCATTTGCTTCAATTTCAAAAGGGTTTCTTGAATTGTCTTCACATATTTCCTAGCCAAAGGAAACACGTATCTATTCTCAAGGATGTTAGTGGCATTATCAAGCCATCAAGGTATGCTTGAATTTGATTACATTCATGATTTTGGTGATGGGATTTTAACTATGGAACTAACATTTTGGTGTACTTGTGATTTTTAAGATTAACATTGCTACTGGGTCCTCCTAGTTCTGGGAAGACCACACTCCTCTTGGCCTTAGCTGGAAAGCTTGATCAAAATCTACAGGTAGTAATTGCTTTGGATGGGTTTAATGGCTTACGAATAAAAAAATTTGACGTTGTTGCAAATAACTTTATTTTTCGTCCAGGTTTCTGGCTCTGTGACTTACAATGGTCACGCTATGAGTGAATTTGTACCTCAAAGAGCTGCTGCCTATATCAGTCAATATGATCTTCACATCGCACAGATGACAGTGAGAGAAACTTTGGAATTCTCCGCGAGTTGCCAAGGTGTTGGATACCGACATGGTAATGATAATTACTATGCATTTGAATATTAATTCTACGAAAATGGTTTGGTGTTATTTACACAGTTAGCTAGGAATGACTTATACATAAAATCCTGGCACATATTCAGAGATGTTGGCAGAATTATCAAGAAGAGAAAAGGCAGAAAATATCAAACCAGATCCTGATATTGATCTGTTCATGAAGGTAACATTTAACCATTGGAATATACTGATTTTACTAACAGTAATCCGTGAAATTATGGCCATTTTGTATGTTATTAAGGCATCAGCTCCAGCACTACAAATATTTTTTCTTTTTAGAATTACCACATTTTATCTTGATCTGTTCTTTTCTGACCAAATTTTTTATTTAGGCTGAGGCAGCGGCAGGTCAAAGAGCCAATGTGGTCACAGATTATGTTTTGAAGGTACATGTTACAGAACAACAAATGTAAGAGCCATCAAGGAACTGGTGAGAAATTTGCTAATTGCTTTTCTGATAATTGTACAGATATTAGGACTAGAAATCTGTGCAGATATTATAGTGGGCAATGAAATGGTAAGGGGCATATCAGGTGGCCAAAGAAAGAGGCTAACAACAGGTAAATATCCAGGACGAATCCACCTTGTTTGGCATTTATCTTTGGACCTTCTCTGATATGCAATGAAAACTATCAGGGGAAATGCTAGTTGGACCTTCAAGGGCTCTTTTCATGGATGAGATTTCAACCGGGTTAGATAGCTCAACGACATTCCAAATTGTCAACTCACTAAAGCATTCCATTCACATTCTCAATGGAACCGCTGTTATCTCCCTGCTTCAACCAGCACCAGAGACTTTTGACCTCTTTGATGACATTATTCTTGTATCAGATGGACTGATTGTGTATCAAGGTCCTCGTGAGAATGTGCTCGAGTTTTTTGAGCAAATGGGTTTCAGGTGTCCTGAACGCAAAGGTGTTGCAGATTTCTTGCAAGAAGTAAGTTTATACCCTGAAAAGTTTATACGCTAGAGACTTTCTTGTATCAATGTCCTTGATGCTAGTTTCCTATGTTTATAATCGTGAAGTCTACAGAGTCTTGACAGCTAAGAAATCTTGCAGGTGACATCCATAAAAGATCAAAAGCAATATTGGGCTCGTACAAATGAACCTTACGGATTTGTTTCGGTTAAGGAATTTGCAGAGGCATTTTTGTCCTTTCATGTAGGACGGCGCATAGGAGATGAACTTTCAACTCCATTTGACAAAGCAAAGAGCCATCCATCAGCTTTGGCAACAGAGAAATATGGTGTGGGAAAGATGGAGTTATTTAAAGCTTGTTTTGCAAGAGAACTCCTGTTGATGAAGAGGAATTCGTTTGTCTATATCTTCAAGCTCATCCAAGTGAGTATCGACTTCATCTATGACACTCTGATTTTCCAGTTTCAAGATTTCTGACAATAACTTTTAGTTTCTTTTCCTTCACATTTTCTTTGATCCTAGCTTATCATTTGGTCATTCATTACAATTACACTCTTTTTACGCACCCAAATGCACCGAGATTCAATTACTGATGGAGGAATATACACGGGTGCCTTGTTCTATGCAACGATAGTGATAATGTTCAATGGCATGGCAGAAATATCCCTGTCAATTGCTAGGCTTCCTGTTTTCTATAAACAAAGAGACTTCCTATTCTACCCAGCATGGACATATTCTCTCCCTCCATGGATTCTTAAAATTCCTCATACTCTAGTGGAAGTAGCTATTTGGGTTTTTATCACTTACTATGTCATTGGATTTGATCCTAATATTGGAAGGTGTGTGTCACATATCTGTAGTTCTGCTATATATTTATTAGGAAAACCAAATTGATCCTAACCTACCTCGTTGAATGTGTAGATTTTTTAAGCAGTACTTCATCCTGGTCCTAGTTAACCAGGTGGCTTCGTCACAATTTCGGTTTATAGCAGCAGCAGGAAGAAACATGATTATTGCTAGCACTTTTGGATCTTTTTCATTACTCACATTTTTTGCATTCAGTGGATTTGTTTTATCTCGAGGTAAGCTAACATACTCATTTAATTTAAGTTTGGAAATCAATTTTATCTATTCATTAAATCAATTTTATCTATTCATTCTTTGTCTGATGCAATAGATAGCATAAAGAAATGGTGGATATGGGCATATTGGATGTCACCATTGATGTATGCGGAGAATGCAATGGTAGTTAATGAATTTCTAGGGAGCAGTTGGAATAAGGTAACCGTCAGTTCCAAAAGTTGTTTTTTACTTTTGCAGTTTACACAGTGAAGGACTAAAACTTAACTATCCTCTTTCAAATTAAAAGGTTCCTGCAAACTCAACACAGACGCTAGGAGTTCAAGTTTTGAAGTCTCGAGCATTTTTCACAGAAGCACATTGGTATTGGATAGGAGTAGCAGCGTTGATTGGTTTCACTCTACTATTCAACTTCTGCTTTATTTTATGTCTCACTTTCCTCAATCGTAAGCAACAGAAACTTATTTTTCCCACTTTTTGTGTAATCAGAAACAACGTTTTCTCTTATATTGAAATGATGATTATGTAGCATTCAATAAAGCTCAGGCTGTTATACATGAAGAATCACAAAATGAGTCCAATGAAGAAGTTGGAGGAAGCATCCAATTATCAAAAGATGCTGGTAATGCAACAAATTGATTAATTTATTTGCTTGTGCTTGAATTTATATATACTTGAAATATCAATTGCAGAGAGAAGAGACTCCGACCTTTATGGCCACTACAATAAGAAGAAAGGAATGGTTCTTCCATTTGAACCACATTATCTTACATTTGATCAAATTTCTTACTCTGTGGACATGCCTCAGGTATCGACATATATTTCTTTCATTCTTTGTGTGTTGCATCAAATAAACTATGAGACTGACAATCCAAACAAACAGGAAATGAAAAATCATGGAATCACCGAGGATAAATTGATGCTATTGAAGAATGTTAGCAGTGCATTTAGGCCGGGAGTTCTCACAGCTTTAATGGGAGTTAGTGGTGCTGGTAAAACTACCCTCTTGGATGTATTGGCTGGTAGGAAAACTGGTGGGTACATTGAAGGGGAAATCACAGTTTCTGGATACCCAAAGAAACAAGAAACTTTTGCTAGAATTTCTGGATATTGTGAGCAAAATGACATCCATTCGCCGAATGTTACTGTGTATGAATCTATATTGTACTCAGCTTGGCTTCGTCTGCCTACTGAAGTTAATGATCAAACAAGAACAGTAAGCATCAAAAATTTTACAAGCATGTTTTAAATTTAACATAATTATATCTTTATTAATAACTTGTGTTAGTTTTATATTATTATGCTACATAGGAAGAGTTTTATTTTCAGTTTCATTTTTGGTTTAATTTTGTAGAAGAAATTTAGTTGTCTAGCTTTAGCTAGAGTAACAAACTTGCAATAAGACCTCTAAAAAATTTGCTGCAGATGTTCATTGAGGAGGTTATGGAGCTTGTTGAGCTTTCTCAACTGAGAAATGCGCTTATAGGATTGCCTGGTGTGAATGGTTTGTCTATTGAGCAGCGCAAGCGGCTAACAATTGCAGTTGAGTTAGTAGCAAATCCATCGATAATATTTATGGATGAACCAACTTCCGGATTGGATGCAAGAGCAGCTGCAATTGTAATGAGAACAGTTAGGAACACTGTCGACACAGGACGGACAGTTGTGTGCACCATTCATCAGCCAAGTATTGACATATTTGAAGCATTTGATGAGGTGATAAATGTCATTGAAATGTAGATTTAATTCTTTGCAATCGACGCTTTTAGATCCATTAATGCTTATTCGACTGGAACTGCAGCTATTGTTGTTGAAGCGAGGAGGAGAAGTGATATATGCAGGGCCACTAGGTAGCCATTCTTCACAAATGATCAAGTACTTTGAGGTATATTACCATGTTCTAGTATTAGAATCATTTATATAATAAGGTTTAATTCAACTGACCTAATCTGCTTTCATTTATTAAGGGTGTTGAAGGAGTTAATAAAATTAAAGACGGTTACAACCCGGCAACTTGGATGTTGGAAGTTACTTCTTCAGCACAGGAAATAGCTCTCGGGTGCGACTTTGCAACCATATACAGAAACTCTGATCTCTATCAGTAAGCTTCTCATAAACTGATTATTTAATTTAAAACTTTTAGAAGATAATCTAGCGAAGTGGGGGACTAATATATTTTCTTTGTATGGAATGCATTTTAGGAAAAACAAAGCAGTTATTAAGGAATTAAACACACATGCTCCTGGTACAAATGATCTTTATTTTCCCACGCGGTACTCTCAATCATTGCTAGTTCAATGTATAGCTTGCTTTTGGAAGCAACGTTGTTCATACTGGCGAAATGCACCATATACTGCCGTAAGATTTCTCTTCACAACCTTCGTAGCTCTGATGTTTGGTGCAATGTTCTGGGACCTTGGCTCCAAAACGTAAGTTCAAATTACAATACCTGCACAACATGAGTTAAATTTCTATTTGCTAGCAACTGGCTTCTTACATTGTGTTTTCAAAACTCATTATATAGCCACAGGACACAAGATCTTTTTAACGCAATGGGTTCAATGTACTCAGCTGTTATCTTCCTAGGCGTGCAAAATGCATCGTCTGTTCAACCTGTTTTATCTGTTGAAAGAACCGTCTTCTACAGGGAGAGAGCCGCTGGACTGTATTCAGCAATGCCTTACGCCCTTGCTCAGGTAAAAACATCCACATCCCTAAAAACTGAACATTTATGATTGTCGTCATATTTCGATTAGTCATTTAACACAGAGACGGAATTAGAGGGGTAGAGGGATTCAATCGCCCTCTTTGTCGTGTCTACTCCTTTATATATTTTTCACTGATCATGTATTTTTCTATCAGACCACCCTCTTGTCGTATTTTTTCTGTACTATTTTTAACATGTATATTTTTGCTCTTTAAAAATATTGATGGTTTCGTCACTGATCTGGTCTTTATAGGTACTTATTGAGGTTCCTTATATATTCATGCAAACTTTGGTGTACGGTATTATCGTTTACATAATGATCGGATTTGAGTGGACAGCTGCCAAATTCTTTTGGTATATATTCTTCATGTATTTCACATTCTTGTACTACACCTTCTACGGCATGATGGCGGTGGCCGTAACACCAAACTACCACATATCATCTATCATTTCGTCTGCTTTTTACGGAATATGGAACCTCTTTTCTGGGTTTCTAATCCCAAGAACGGTAAGTTTATTTGAACTAAATGCTGTCACTTTATATGGAGATGGTTGTTTTCTTTTACAAACTAATCTAGTAATTCTGTTTTAAATAGAGAATCCCTGTGTGGTGGAGATGGTATTATTGGATGTGCCCTATAGCATGGTCTTTATATGGATTGATGACATCACAATTTGGAGATATAAAACATGAGCTTGAGACAGAAGAAACCGTAGAGGATTTTCTGAGAACTTACTTTGGTTACAGACATGATTTTCTTGGAGTAGTTGCAGTTGTCGTAGTTGCAATTCCAATGATCTTTGCGTTTATTTTTTCCATTTCCATTAAAATGTTTAACTTTCAAAGAAGGTAGTTCATTGTACAGGCTGCGGATTGGCTATATTTGTATCACATTGCAAACTACAATTTTAGTCTCATTTCTATGAGTAAAAATATTAAAATATATTATCCATATTTGATTCCAATAAATTATAGTTTATACTTTATAAGTCTTTTTTTATTTGACACAAAAATGAAGTTTTAGCGTTTTAAAATAAATGAGATTATTTTTTTTTATATTATTTTACTTAAAATACTTTCTTTAATATTATTTTATTTAAAATACCTATTCAGTCAACTATATTTAATGAAATATAAACTAGAAAAATAAAGTATAATCAATGCAAACAAACATTTTGTTTCAAAAAAAAGTTCTCACAGAAAAAATAATACATTTTGTTGGATACAATTAGAGGGCATAATATCCAACTTATGCTCACCCACTTTTTTTTTTGAAATTCTGCTCACTCACTTAATTAAATATGTAAAATAGATATATTTTTAAAACTTTAAAATTTTAGTTTCTCATTTTTTCAAAAAGTTTTGAACTTCTTTCTCTTCAATATTTTATATATAAAATGAAAAAAATAACCATAATATTAAAATAGTAATTACTTTCAGAGACACTTTTGAATTTTGAATTTGTTATTATGTCACATGTGTTTTATAAATTATAAATTTGTTCATATTTAGTTTTTATATTATATTAATGATAATTTGAAGAATTAATTTTGTTAATATAGTCAACTTAATGCAAACCTTTGTGAATTTACTTGTTCATTATATTTAACTTTTTGTTAATAAATACTTGCTAACAATTGTGAATTTATTTCTCACTTATTTTTTTGTTGATTAATCTTTTTATGAGTCATGTAGTCATTTATTTCTTAATGTAAATAATTCTTTATGAAAACATTTTTTTTGTGGATCTTTGTTGAGTTAAATGTTTATTATAAAGTTGTGAACTACTGCGAACTTCTATTTGATAAAATTATATCTTCACACAGTTTATGTGAATTTTAAGATATAACATTTTTATGTTTTAAAATCATAATAATTACATTTTTTTATGAACATATGTGAACTTTTATTTGTATGAATGTTACATACATATGTTTTATGTGAACTAATATGAATAAATAATTTCAATATTAATATTGTGAACTTTTTTTAAATATAGTTTGACAATCTATTGAACTTTGCATCAGTATATTTTTTGTGAACCTTTGTGAACTTACGAAGATAAAATTGGTAGTTGGTTATATACAACAGAAAAATTTTACAGTGGGGGCATCGAGCTTTCAAAAAAATTTTAAACATAATAATGATCCGACAATATTCAAATATAAAGTACAAATTATATAACAAAAAAATGAAACAATCAACATTCAACACAAAAAAAAGTCACAAAGTCTAAAATATAGCATAATATATTTACTTTTCTGTAAATTTCATAGTGTTTCACAAAAACAAAGTGACTACCAACTGTTCGTAAAAAGGCCACAATGAACAAAAAAAAAATATTGGTGACCAAAAAAAATCAAACACATATTCAATTATTCATTATCATCACAAATCACAAAAATCACAAATT
>CANYCX010376635.1:0-11104 GCA_948193385.1 Breynia disticha f. nivosa | reverse complement strand
AGTCTCCTCCCCTTTTATTTCTTTTTGGCTGAATGGCCTGATAGGAATTAGAGATTTTGATTTTGTTTTAATTTAAAAATAGGCTTCTAATCGTATTCTAATTGTTTGACCAAAATTGTAGAGGAGATAGGATATGTTATGTGCTTTCTTTTTCTCTGTCCTTTATCGTCTTTCAAAAGAAGATAAACTTCGTAATTTCTCTCCTACTTTTTATCTCACCTTATGCATATTTAAGACAACATTATCCTAAGGAGTTTTGTTATCTTAAAAAAGTGTATAAGCTTTCCGAAATTGAGCTTTCATCCATTTTGGGCCCAATTACCAAAATTGGCCCAATTACCTGATTCGACCCGATGACCGAAATTTGACCTAAGGTGAAATTCCCAAAATACCATTTTAGTTATCTTTGTCCGTGTGTAATTTGTAGGACTATTTAATAATAGTAATGAATTTAATAATTCATAAATCATAAGCGGTCTCTAGTAAGACACTATGATCATGTGACGTTCAAAATGCAAAACTCGTTTTCGAATAAAATATATAATTTTTGGCAATTATTTTTTTTTTAAAAAAACCATTCAATAATCCAAAGGCGTGAGGAAGAATCACTTATAAATCCTTTAGAAAATCACGACTTAATTTTAGTCATACATGAACTTGAAACAATGCAAAAACATAAGAAATCTGGTTTACATTTTAAAACATGCAAACCCCTAAATGCAAAAGCTATATGGTTTCCACAAAATATCATTTAGAATCCAAAACCTGGAGCCGTTGACCTTTGTGACAGTATCGCACCTTCAAGTGCCCAAAAAGTTATCTCCACTAGCTAACTAATCCTGCTCTACACAACATCACAAACACAAAGCATCGTGAGTAACTAAATACCAGTAAGTGCACCAACACACTTACCAAGGTAGTTAATGCATAAGTACTCGTAATTTTTATCCTTTTAGGTTCATTATGGAATAGGGCAATCATCTCTATTTAAGTCTTAATCGATCTGTTTGTTAAAATTTAGTTACTTCAGAGCAGGAAAATGTGCAAGAGGCACAGGCTTGCCAATGGCATGGCCCTATGCTCATCCCCACTAAGAACAATAGATTGGCATGGGTCGTGCCCACAACACGACCATCGTAGGCTTGGCATGCCGCCCATACCATACAACATGACGGGTGTGCCGAATCTTGAGTTTGTCTGAAACTCTGCATTTTTTGAGCAACAAAAAATTGTAACATTATACACAACTCATATCATATCAATCGGGTGTTATTCCAAGACATTTTCAGTCATAAAACATCATAAAACACTTCACTTATTCTCATTCATCAAACCAATCAAATTCACACATTCTTCCAAGCATCAATCTAGTGAAGATTTATCAATCCTCTTAGTTCCATTTCTTTCATGTTAAAACAAACTTAAGTGCATTCTTTTCCCTTATTTAGATTTCCTCATTCTTGCCAGTTCGTTTCCCTTTTAATAATTAAACTTAGCAGTTAAACTGAATGAACAACCAAAACACATATTCTCATCTAGCACAACGATATTAATATTCTCATATCCCTTAATCAATAACGCCTATGAATTCATAACAACATATGTAACCACATACCATCCAAGCCATATTAGTCAATTACATGCAAATCAAACAACACATCATACTCACCTCATAACAAGCACTTATTACTCCATACACATATATCCATCAATAAACATGAACCACATATCATTTGAATTCAAATGCCAATCCATCACAACACAAACATGCCATTTAACATCCCTAAATCTCGATTGCACATGCAATTCACATAATTCACATATAGATGCAAAATGAATGCTAATGCATCTCATGTAATGCAATGCATGCCCTAGGGACTCTCATTATTTCACTTAGAGAGCTTTCGCTCTCTTATTTTTTGTTTGGGCTAATCTCCTTTAAAAACTTCAGCTCTCACTCATTTTCCTTGGGCCCAACCCGGTATCATTTACGGCCAAGGAGCTTTCGCCCCCATTTCTCGTTTCCATTGGGCTAATTCCCCTTTTAATTTCAAATAAGAAGAGTAAACACTCTTTTCTTTTCTATTGCGTTAATCCCCCATCTTTCGAACTCTTGAACGGAGCTTTTGGTCGGTTCATTTTTTCATTAGGCTAATCCCCCTTTTCATTTCTGAAGGTTAGAGCTTTCACTATCCACCTTTCATATTTCCACATCATGAACATGCAATCATGCCCATGCAATGCCACCAAAGACATTCATAATCATACCATTTCCACAATTCATTTTCAATGCATAGCAATTACTCACATTATCAACTATACATCAGCTCAACATTTTCATAGTCAAATTCACATCAAATTAATGCATTCATTCTCAATTTCATGGTTATCTCTAACAAACATTTCAACATAAGCTTATAAACCACATTTCTCATTTCATCATCAGTACTCTTAATAATCCATACAAGTCACAAGCAAATTACACAAAGGGACGCTAAGCAATCAAGTCCATTTTAGGATGCATTCTTCTACCATTTCAACAAATGCATTATCAATCAAATAAGTTTAACCATACAGATGCAAGAACTACAATGGTAAGTGTGATTCAATGCACTTACCTCAAAATCCGTAAAGTCGGCATTCGGCTCAACTTCGGTTCAGTTTCTGAAAAGTATTCCCTATAATAATTCAATCATAATTCCATGTCAAGCAATTAGTTGCAACATTAATTTCACAATTAAACCCCTAATTTAACAAAGCCCCTAATGTCCTCTTACATCCAAACCCTAATTCTTTCACATTTTCATTATCACCTTCGATTTTACGCTTAAAATCATTCACATTACTTCCATTAATACTCATTCAACTAACTCAACACATTTACAACCACCATTCATCTAATCTAAAAAAACTCACAAATTTGTAATAATATAGAACTCATATTCTTCTTAAAACATACACTACATAAAAGGGTTTCATTCATACCTTTTGTATGCTTTGATTTCAGCCAAAACTCATCGTTTTTTTGGTCAAAAACCGTCCAATCCGAGCCTCAAAAGGTTGGGTTTCCATGAGTTTTGGGTGTGGGTTCAAAATGTCTCTCTCTCACTCCTCAACAGACATAAAAATGCATTTTAACGCTTGGCACACCCCTGATGCGATCGTGATGGGCACCGTGTGGCACATTTTCCAGCACGTTGCAAGCACGAGTTATGCTACACAAATCATGCTGAAATCAACACGATTGTGCTTAGGTCGTGCCAAGACTGTGCTAGTTCATTTTTCTCACTATTTTTGACTATTTTAACTTGTTCCAACTTGTTTTAACTTGCACTATTTCCCATTATATTTTCTAAATTAATTTGGCTAATTTTTGTGGAGTTACAGATCATCCAAAATTAAATAGCTGACAAGTAGTGTCAACAGTCCTACTGCAACTTAAAATCTTCCTTTGATCTCCGATATCATTATTTGCATAACGCATGTCTTTAACATGCTTATTTAGCACTAAATCACTTTCTTGATCTCTATGAAAAAATTGATATGTTCAAATGAATAATCTAGTCATTGCATTTGGGTAGGGCCATACTCTTCCTAATCTTGTCTATCAAGTGGGTAGTGATATGTTTTCTCAATATGAGAGGGTCAATCCCTTCACTTCACTCATGCTTCTACTTTCAATCCATAGCATACCCAATCATACTCATACTTTTTTAACCTTTTACGGTCACTTTATGTGTATGTAAAAGTACACTAGAAATCACAATACAAGACATAGTGATTTCAGGTCTAATGACAGAAATTTGACATAGAGATATAATAATTTTAGTATTCTCATCAATGATCGCTCTCTAAATACAATGTCCCACATTGTACCTATGAACTTTGTTAAATATCCCATATTTGTGACACGTAGAACATGATCATCTACAAAGCTCATACTAGTCTTAATTCATTTCCATTCCCATGAAACTAATTGACTAGGAATATTTAGAATGTTAATCTCATAAATTCCAAGTTATACTATGAAGGTCATCAACCTTGAAACCTGAAGTGTTTAATCAATATTCTTGGATATTTTATCAAACACATAATACAGGTCAATGCATGAAAAGATAAAATAATGCCTCATAATTTTATTAATCCATAATAAAAGGTATATACAATGTATTGGGGGCAATGGAAAACACTAACATATATGTCGTTTATAATTCTCATTGTTGGTACATGTGTATCAACTTTTATTAACTTGTATTCCAATTTATGGTAATTTTTATACTTTTTGATTGTGTATTTATTTATGTTTATAAGGCTCTATACATAAATATGATTTAAATGAAATTGACTTATTCTATTCATAGCACCAATATAAAATCATGTAATGAAAGTTTAAGAATAAGATTGTTGTGTTGTTGATTCATTATTGTCAAACATGAATTTTATAAATCTAAATTGAATTATGATTAACGAGATTGGTGTTCTTTATTTATTTCTGTGAGTGCACAATTAATAATCTAGATTAGTAACAATGGAAGAGGAAGGATTATGGTTTAAGGCTATACCTTAGCTGCCCATATGAGCTGACCGAGTGAAAATTATTGTAAAGAATGTGTTCCTTATTAGATTTAGTCATTAGCATTGTGAGTTTTCATAAGTCCAATATAAGTTATAAAACAAGATTGTTTTTCAATGAATGTTTCAAAACTCACATGAGCTCTTGTAATCTAATTGAACAAATTCTTAATTGACTATGAAATTAAACTAAAATTTGACATCATGTTATTGTATTTTGTGTTGTGATTGGCATGATTATACATGGTGCACTTTATGGGCTTAGTTTTGGTTTATTATAAATAGGCTTGTGTTCCTCAAAGGAGTAATATTTTTAGGGTGAGTCCATTCCATAATAAAAGTGTTCAAACCTTGAACATGGAGCATTACAGGTTAGTTAGGATTGTCTGAGATAGGTTAGGGCCCATGAATTGTCACGTTTATTTATGTATTAATGAATGTCAACATTTTAATGTTTTATAAGTTAGGAAAAATATGATTAATCCCAATCAATATTAAGTGTTGAAATTACCTCTCTATTTTGTCAACTTGTTAAGGCATCGATGATCAAAACACATGCTCGTCTTAAATGTTGGTGTGAAGTAGAGTATCTTTATGAGGCAAGATTGGGGTAAGACTTTTCTATGCACTAACCTGGGTAGAAAGAGGACTATGCTTGACGCGTGCAAGTTTAGGTTGGACTTGATGAAAAGGGAGTCACTTTGTTCACCATCTTAGGCAATAAAATTGAGATGACGTGCCTAACATCTTTAAGGAAGTTAATCTCACATTATCCAAGAGTCATGTTTCGAACATAATTAGAAGGCTACAAAAATTATAAACAATATCCAATTACAATCTATTCTAGAAATGGAAAGATTAAGCATTATGTTTTTCAAAAAGATGAGACTTGGTCTTGTGCTTAAAAGAAACACACAAGTCCAGTGTTAAATGACCTATTTCAAGAAAAGATGACACAATTTGCCACTTCAATGAGAAGAGAAATTTGTCCACTTACTTGACATATGAGAAGAGGATGTGCAACCTATAACACAGTGTTGGACATTGGTGTGAAAGTTAAAATCTCTACATGGAAGAGAAAAGAGGGAATAGAAATTTGTTTCTAGTTCTAACATTCTTGTTATAACAGTTAATCTCTCTATTTCAAAAACATGGGTATTAAATACTGGATGTGGTTCAAATATTTATTCAAATGTGAAATGACTTAGAAATAAAAGAAATTTATCTAAGGGTGAAGTGGATCTTTAAGTTGGAAATGGAGCTAAAGTTATTGTCATGAAGATTAGAGATTTTGAGCTTACTTACCTAGTTGATTAATTCTTATTTTAAAGAATTGTTATTATGTTCTAAATATATGTAGGAATATAATTTCATTGTCAAGTCTAGACAAGGATGGATTTAATTTCACTATCAAGGATGGTGTTGTTAGTTTACATCTAAAAGTATATACTATGGCAGTGAGATGCTAAGTAATGACACTTATGTAATAGATGAAGAAGGCACTAAATCCATCTATAACATCGATACCAAAAGGGTTAAGAATAATGAGCTTAATCCTTCCTACTTTTGGCATTATCTATTAGGCCATGTTAATGAGAAACGTATAAGGAAACTTCATGAAGATAGAGTACTTGCCTCATTTGACTTAGAGTCTTATGACACATGCGAATCTTGTTTACAAAGGAAAATGACCAAAAGTCCTTTCAATAAGTGTGGTAAAAGGGCTAGTGTGTTTTTGGAACTTATACACAGTGATGTATGTGGACCATTTAGCACAAGTTCAAAAGGTAGGTTTAACTACATTACCTTCATCGATGATTATAGCCAATATGGATATGTTTATCACATGAAACATAATTTGAAAATTTTGAAAAATCTAAGGAATTTAGAAATGAAGTGGAAAACCAACTTGATAAACTATTAAAACCATTTGTTCTAATTAAGGTGGTGAATACATGAGTTAAAAGTTTAGTGACTATATTAGAGGGTGTGGAATGGTTTGCTAACTCACTCCTCCTGAAGCACCATAATGGAATGGTGTGTGTGAAAAAAGAAATCAAACTTTTCTAGACATATTTCGATGCATGATGATGCATGCCTCTCTTCTAATCTCATTTTGGGGTTATGCCTTTAATATTGCTATGTTCCTACTAAATAGGACTCTAACAAAAGTCGTAGAAAGGACACCATATGAAATATGGATGGATTAAAAACCCAAGGTGTCTTTCCTTAGGATTTTGGGATGTGAGTCACATGTTAAGAGACCAAGTGTGGACAATTTATCATCCAAAACCTAAAAGTGCTTATTTGTAGGTTATTTTAAGGAAATAAAGGGATACTACTTCTATGTCCCGAAAGAGGACAAGGCCATTGTTGCTTTTAAAGCTATTTTTTGGAGGAAGAATTAATTCTCAAGAAAAATAATGGGATTAAGGTAGATCTTTAAGAAATTAAAAAACCACAAACTCCCAGCCAAGAGGAGTCATTGTAGTTAGAGGAAAATCCAAAAAAAAGAGTTAAATAATCCTCAAATAAATGTGAACCCCAAAATTGTTAACTTCATTTTCGAATAAATAATGATTTTTGTACCATTTTTTTCTTTTTAAAACAATTAAGTATGAGAGAGAAAACAATGTAAGTAAAGTTTACAAACCATTTAAGAAAGACCAATATTGGTCATACACAAGATTAATATTTAAATGCGGAATCAATGAAAAACAGTTTGCATGCCATAGAGGTTATGTTTTGTGGTTTGGTTATGAATTAATGGTAAGTGGTTGAAAATGATAATGGAAAGAAATGATGAATGCATGATGATTAAGTGTATGATTGTCTTGTGTGTGAGTTGTTGATTCAAAAATGTTGTGTGTGGTTCTAAGAAGTGTAAAATGCTTAGTTAAGAGGCGAAAGGGTTGGTTGATATGCTTTGAGGTTGTGTGAAATGCCTAAGTCTCAAAATTGAATCAAATGTGGATAGTTTGCTCTTGTACTGCATTAACGTACATTATTCTGGTAAATAACGTACGTTAATGTAAAATAACGTATGTTACACATGGTGTAACATACGTTATTCTTGTTCTGGAAATGTAGGGATGAGCTATTGAATAACGTACATTAATGGCTAAAAGGTCTAATAGGGTTCGTCAAGAACCAATAAGATATGGCTTTCTTATTATAGACGAACACACTGTTGAGCTGGTGGTTACAATGATCCATCTACCTATCAAGTGGTAATTAAATTCCAAATTCAGGAAACTGGCTTTAAGCCATGGAGGCTGAAATGCAATTAATATGTTACAACTAAGTATAGAAATTGGTTGATCCACTTGAAGGTGCTAAAGTAATTGAATACAAATGGATTTTTAAGAAGAAGGTCGATAACTCCTTCAAAGGTAAGTTAGTGGTTAAAGGGTTTCTATAAACTTATGGTATAAACTATGATGAAATGTTCTCGCCAGTAGTCATGCTTAAAACCATAAGGATTCTACTTGATATAGCTACATTTTATTACTATGAGATATGACGAATGGATATCAAAATGGTGTTTCTAAATGGAAACCTCCTTTAGGACATGTATATGAACAACCTAAGGGTTTATAGATCCCGAGAATACTATTAAGGTATGCAAGCTTGAGAGATCTATTTATGGATTAAAGCAAACATCCTAAGTTGGAATTAATATATTAATGAGACTCTTAAAAAGTTTGAATTCTTCGAGAACATTAAAGAGCCTTGTGTATACAAGATGTCAAGTGGGAGCATAGTAACATTCCCCAACCTCTATGTAAACAACATCCTCCTAATTGGAAATGATGTTCCAACATCAATCAAATTCAAGAAATGATTAGGAACGTCATTTTTAATAAAAGGCTTAGGAGAGGCCGAAATGATACTTGGTATCAAGATCTATAGAGATAGATCAAGAAGGATATTAGAAGTAAGCCAAGAAAAGTACATAGAAAAGGTTTTAAATCGAATCTGTATGGCTAATTCAAAGAAAGGGAATATTTACATAGTTCAAAGAGTTAAACTAAAGAGTAACAACTTTTTTAAATAGCCAAAGAAAGAGAGATCATGAGTAGAGTCTCATATGATTCTATTATAGGATCTATTAGGTACGCTATGTTATGTACTATGCTGGATGTTGCACATGCACTAACTATAACTAGTAGGTTTGAATAGGATCCAGGAGTTAACTATTGAACCAATATTAAAGGGATCCTAAAGTACCTTAGAAGGACTAAAGATCTCTTCTTAGTGTATGGTAGAGAAGAGGAGCGATTCATGGAAGGATATGGAATGTTTCTTTCTCAATAAAGAAGAACCAATATTGATCGTAATCAAGATATGTTTTTACACATAATGGAGGTGTTGTGTATTCAAAAAGCTCATAGCAAGAGATAGTGGCTAATTTTACGATAGAGTCTGAATATATTACAACATTAAAGGCTACAAAAGAGGCTATTTGGGTAAAGAAGTTTATAATTGAGTTAGGAGTCCTTCAAAGCATCTTAGACCCAGTCGAACTCTTTAGTGACAACAGCGGGGCCATCACACAAGCCAATAAGCCTCGAGTCCCCAAGAATTCTAAACGCGTAATCATAAAGTATCCCTAAATTAGAGACATAATCGAGAGAGGTGATGTCAAGATAAGCAAATTGGCAAGTGATGAAAATATACTCGATGTGACGCCCAAAATTAAATTCGAATGATCTTCAATTCATTCATAGGCGTGAATATATATACATATATATTAATGCCCAACATAATGTATAAATGTATTTCCTTGAAAATTCAATGCAATCCGTAAAAATAACTTATGCAAAACTATATACAAAAAATATACAATTTGTTTTTCCCAAACTTGTGCTTTGCCATCCTCGCTTATGAAAATCCTCCTAATCCTGCATACAACAAACATTTGTACGCAAAGAAAATACGAGTCTTAAAACTCAGTAAGTGGTTACCCCCATGCCACTATCTAAACCAATCTAGCCCAATGCAATCGTATTTTCAGGCACAAATAATTTTTAGTTTGTTCTGTCTTTCTTCTTTACTAGGCGACATGCAAGTTAATCCATTTTTCTTAAGTCCAATCCATTATTTTTGTCACACCCAAATTTCAAATGTAATTTTTCCGAATAAAATGACAACCATTTTTTAAAACAATTTATCAAAACACTCGATATAATAAAGAAGATACACATGCATTAGTTTAAAACCTTAATCAAAGTTAATCTATATACAAAACAAACCATACATATGCAAAAGCTAAAGTAATAGTTTTAAAACTATGCATGTCAAACCATATATCTATACTACTGTTCCTATAGAATGTACAAAATACAAAAGTATATGAATCCAAAATGCTAGGAGCTCAACCTCATGTAGTGTATCGCACAGCTCACTAATCCACCAAAATAGAGTCATGCAGCAAATTATCGATGCTCTACACATTATCCCAACCAACAAACACGTGAGTAATTTAATTACTAAGTAAGTGCATTTTAAACACTTACCAAAGTAGTTAATGCATAAGTACTCATTTCTATCAAATTAGGCGATAGGGAAATCATCCCTATTTAAGTTCTATCAAATTTGTTCTTAAATTCAGTCTTAATTAAGTTAGAAAATATCCAAGAAACACAGTTGTGCCCATGAGCACAGACCTCATGCTCATCCTAGAAAGAACACTTATCTGTCACAATCTCGAACTGACAAGCACTCGTGCCAACACTCTAGAATTAAGTTAGTTTACCAGCACGACTCTCGTGTCAATTGGCACGAGTTCGTGGTCACAATCATTCCTATTCCAGTGGTCTGGCACGAGATCACGCTCATTGGCACGCCCACCATGCCAACCTGCTGAATTAATCAATTCATACCAACATACAAGGAAATGCAACACAACAATCATACAAGGCAATGCAACACAACAATCATATAAACTACATCCAAAGATTTTCCTTCACCTTTCCAAAACATAAACACAACATCTGGCATTTACAGTCAAATTGTCAACACATTCTAATCCAAACATTCAAGCCATTCTTGACATATAACCATATCCTATCCTTAAAAATTTCCATGACAACAATCCTTTACATTCATCATACAAAATTCATACATATTAAGAATGAATGTGAAATGAAATGCTAATTATGACACCCAAAATTTAACTATCACCCGATGTTACATACGTTCCTCAAAGGTGAAACCTAAATTCTGGAAATCATATGTTGAGTATAATGTTTTTCAAATTTCGAAATGTAAACATTCACACGTTCATTTGAGAAAATATATACATTCATCCTTCATTACTAAGCATATGTTTACAAGGTTTTACAAAATCCTGTTAAGGGTTACAAAAGAAAACAAATTAGGCTAATCCCATTTCCAAAATAACCCTTCAAAATAATTATCAAATGCATTTTCAAAAGAAGACAATTTTGAAAACAAGAGAGAGAGAAATTTCCAGTGCTCCGCCCACCTCAGTCTTTAGTCTGTACTCTGAGTCGGAGTCGTCCAAAAA
>CANYCX010376626.1:0-12019 GCA_948193385.1 Breynia disticha f. nivosa | reverse complement strand
TTTGTATCATTCATATCGTAACATAACTGTATGATCACAAATCGAATTACAACGCATACACATGGATGAAAAACGACCAAGATATTTGATTGCAGCATGAAAATATTGTCCACAAACCACAATAGCACTCATAAAAATCGTGTTTATTTTAACTACGCCATATCTCCTTTTCATCCTTCCAGAATCAGACGAGTCAAGTTTACCATAATTACAAGCTACTTAACACAATGACACCACAGAAATTACGATCAACAAACACAAGCCAACAAATAATCGTTTTCCAACATCATTGGTAACCCTAAATCTTTCCGTAACACAACGAATTAGATGTATTTTCGTTTGTGATGACTGGTTTTGGTCAGTTCTCCGAGCATTCTAACTGAAGAATGACCAATGAATAAAGAATCGGCTAATGATATTGCCACCAATGTGCAGCAATCTGTACAGTATACAGCCAAACAATGGCGTTGTGCCTGAACAGTGTCGCTGTTTAGGAGGAACTGGTCACCCCTAATAATAATAACCGTGCGGGGAGTAGGAGAAGCACGAGCAGATGCATGTGTTGCGATGCGACGAGCCTTGTGAAGCGTTTCAGTGACTCCTTGCCGGTCCGCAGGACGCCGCCGAAATTAAATTGGTTGCGGCCGACGTTGATAGCTGCCAGGGATCTTCCTGCAACTGCGCTACCGTTCATGCCATGCAGAGCTAGAATGGACCACCAGCGCTTGCGCCGATGCTCTCGCCTGGCTCTCCTGATGCGATTCAGCTCTTGGCGGATCACATTCCTCAAGGACTTCAAGTAGGAATTCATGTCATGATCACGTTGGATTGTGCCTCCGCTACCATATGCAGATCGGTCACTGAGGATCTCAAGTGGGTGCGGCGAGTTCAAAAACACCCTTTGTGCAGCCGTTAGCTGCTTCTCTGCATCGAGATCGTCAGAAAATGAGCTTAGGAAATACAATCCACTGCCCGAAGGAAGAAGATCATGATGAGGCGAGAACTTCTCATCCGGCTGTAAAATCAAAAGTTCACCCATTGGAGCATACAATAACTTCTGCAGCAAAGAAATTTTTTTTTAGAGAATTCCCCATGAAACATCTATAAAAATTAATACAACTTTTAAGACGACAAACTTTACCTGGTTATTTAAACAGGGAAGACCACGGAATTTCCCATTGACAGCCTTCAGAAGCTCTGCGACATGATTAGGATAATTGCAAGAGAATGCCCGAGGAACAATGTCTCTGTGCATTGTAATTAACTGAAAATGACTTCGAGGCAACCCCAGCTTACGAAGGAGAAGGTCACCACCACACATGACGGATGGCGCTCCAAATGTTACAACAGGTAGCAAGGAAGACAATGGAGCCTCTCCTCTAATGAGCAGCATCAGATTTATTAACAGTGACAAGCTTCCTCCGAGAGAATGCCCTGTGAAACGAAATGTTGCATGTCTACCATGGGTCTTTAGATGAGAACGGACTTCAGGCAACATCTGTTCATACATGCCCTTTGCCGCCTCATAAATTCCTCTATGCACAAGCACACTTAGACCCTGAAACAAGATATTTACAAACATAAGAAATTTTGTAATTTTATACTGAACCTAGGCATTCAAGAAAAATATTGAACAATGTTCTTGCATAAAATGCTTTGTGAGAAGTTCCCGTAAATTCAATAATGATGCACGGAAAGAAAACATAAAAAATTCAGAGAATAGTTTACCTCAAATTCAACAGGCTCAAATAGCAGATTTGCTTGCCAAGATGCCATCGTCTCAGACCCCTAAAACGCAAGATCATACAATTTCAGAGACGTGACAAGGAGAACATACCAATAACCAAAGGGAAAATTAAGAGTGTTAGATAGCAACACAAATGGTAGAAAAAATAATAGTCCGGCATAAAAATGGAGTACTCAATTCTATGTTCGGGCCACGAGCTAAATGCAAATCACCTCAGCTCAGAAAACTAATCAGTTAGATCACTGTAAAGACTATATCCATTACCTGAATCACAAAGTATCTTGTAGCCTGGTCATCATCACAAATAAACCATTCGCATGGTGATGAATGTGTCGAACTCAAATCATCAGCGACAGCCTGCTTTACTTCCTCCTTTGCAGCAACCACAGCCGTAACTGAGTCGGTGGTTGCCATGAGAGAAGCAACATCAGGATCCATCAAATCAATTTTCTCGCCAATTCCAATACTTCCCTCGGGTGAATCTTTCGCAGCCTCGTTTTTTGAGGATTTGAACGGAAGAATACTTCTCGTGTGAGAATGCAAATAAGAAGCAGCAGAAGCAGCTATATCATAAGCAGCAGAGGCACTTATGCGATATCCATTGTTCTTCTGTTCCTTAACTTCTGCTGCCTCATTAGAAATCTTTTTCTCTGGTTTTTTATCTTCGGGCAAGGCCTGACTATTCTCAACTTTTGATGCCAGCTCCCTCTTCTCAATGGATGAAGTCACAAGCCGAAGACCACGGTATTTCAAGAGATGTGCAGGCTGAGATTACAAAACAAGGAAAGATTCATCAATCATAATACAACAGAAATGACGATTGTTTACCTAAAAACATTCAACAATAACAGAATGCATCAGAAAAACTACACGAAATGATCCATGGATAGCATAAAATTTGGCACAAATGAATATGCAAACCTTGTCCAGCACAATCTATCTGGTAAGATCCCAGAAAACAGAGGAAAAACAGAGAATTGATCTTAAAACTAAAAACTACAATCAAACAAAAAGAATGAGATCATAAGGTTAGGGTGCATTGAAAAGCAGATTTAAGAAATCAAACTATTCAAAATTGAATCAAAGATCCTAATAGCACACCAATCAAATCCTAAACCCCTTGAATCCATCCAGACTTCAATTTCTTCAACTAATCGAAAAACAATTCATAGTTGCAAACATCAACATAAGACATTCACCATGATTAAACGAAAAGAAGGGCCAAAAACACATTACCTTAATTTTAGTTATGCAATAAGCCAAGTTTCCAAGATAACACATTTGAGCATACACCTTAGCTTCAGCCAAAGAAACTTTCTTTAACAACTTAGAAAACGATTCTCTATCAAATTTAATATCTTTTTCATCAGCATAATCAACTCTGCAAGAATCACACGCTTCCTCATCATCATTGCTCTCATCTTTTTCAACACAGTTCACTTGAGGACCTTCTCTCTCTTCATCATTATCACCATCAAGGCTCTCTCTTTTCACATCCTCCTCTTTCCTCAAGCTCCTCGCATGCAAAATCTTCAATACCCAGTTCCCATTTTCCCTATCAACCTCTGCCACGTCACCACCAATACTTCTTGTTGTCTCATTATTCTCAACCAAAACGCCGTCGTCTAAAGCCATTCCATTATTTTTATTGCTTTTACTTCCACCTGGCCATAAAGACTGTAACGGATGCATAAAAGAGAATCTTGACGACAATCCACCGCCGCTCTTTGACGGCGGTGCTGCCGTGGACTTTTCACGCGCCACCGCACTCACATGTGCTGCACTTGCACGCGACTCCACTGAGATTGGAGAGGGTATTGGAATGCCTGTTTTTAAACCCAATGTGTCCATTCTTGTGAAAGTTTCTGTGCTTTCTTGTTTGAAATAACGTAAAGCTTGAATCTTTTGTTTGATTATGAACTTCCTGTTTGCAGTTATATAGAGTTCAAGAAAATGTAACAAAAAAAATTTGAGGAATTTTAAGAAACTCAACAATCTTTGAATCTTCTTCAGGTTTAATACGTGTGTGTGTGTATATATATATATATATATATATATGCAAGAAAAAATGGATTTTTGCTCTTTTGGGGTTTAATATATTTCTTGAAGAGAGAGAAATGTGTAATTATTCTTTTTTTTGGGGAAAGAAAAGAGAAATTGTTAATTACGCTTTTCAGCCGATTTTTCGCTGGATATTCTGTTTATTTATTGCTTACGTATTATAACGATGTCGTTTTTTTTTTGATATAAAAATAACGATGTCGTTTTCGTCTGAAATTGAGTGATTTTTAGAGACTTATTAATAATGTCATAAAATACGGATCAATTCGGTTGGTCGAGTAGTCGAACTCTTAAATTGATCATCAATTCAATCCAATTTTATCATTTAGATCAACTTGAAATGAATTCTAATCAAATCGATAAAAAAAAAATCATGAACGATCGATTAAACTAATGAATTGACAAATAAATCAAATCGCTCAATTTTTTCTCATTAATATTGTTTATCAAATTAACAAATTTTTTTTGCATAAATCCAAAAAATTGTGACGATTAAAAAAATCGGGAAATTAACGCATAAATTAAATTTGGAAAATTAATTAAAACTTTTGACAGTTCAAATTTTTATCCTCCCGAATTGTATTTTAATAATTCATATTTACAATCTTCACTTATTATTGTGTTATTTAATTCTTCATCGATACCTAATTATTAATATTTTTATTTGATGTTTTATTTAGAAAATTGGCGAAATTATGTAACGTTGTAACATTTTTATTTATTCTCTAAAATTTAACATCTTTTAATGAATAAATTATTGTAAATATTTGTTTTGAACTTTTAGGCCAATAATTTTTATTTTAACATATTAATAATAGTACAATTAAATAAGATAAAAACAATACGAATTTAATTTTTTAAAAATTTATATCCTAAATAATCACATTTAACTGAAAAATCAATGATGTAATTATGAATTGTCGATCTGAATTTATAGCCGATTCAATATTTTAAATATTTATATCGTAAATAATGATATTTGAATGAAAAGTGAATGATATGATTACGACTCGTTAATCCGAACCACCATCGATATTTTAGTTTAGAACCGTAGGACGGTAGGAGCACATGGGGTGAGTAGGAAAGAGAGTGTAAGGCACGTGTAATAAAGTCAGGAGTTTGAATGTATGACGCGGTGGATATGTCCGGAGAATGCCACGTCAGAGGATGTAGATGAACAGCAATGCATGGAAACAACGAGTAACGTGTCCGTAAAGACTGTTGTCGTGACTGCGTATTATACGTACTTCCATACGCCTACTTTGTCTTCATCCCAAACTTGTGTCTTAACTTAACACGTCTTTTTTGTGTCAAAAAAAAACTTAACACGTCTTTTTGGCTCTCGTGAAACCCTGTCTACTTCTGACACGTGTACTTCCTTGCAGTTTGTAACTTCCAAACTACGCTTTACTTACTAGGCCTGATTTATTTTAGTAGTGATTGAACCTAAACTTGATAAGACGAACTGCGGTTCGATCCTTTACAACACCGCTTAGGAGGAAATGGAACTTAACCACCCAAAACTCCTCTTGAATCGGATTAGTCTTGGCCCAGTAAATTAAAAATAAGAGACAAAAAAAAAATTACCCTCTACTTAACCCCTTCTTGTCTTTTTTTTGACCGGGCAGTATTTTGTGATAATTGGTTCAACTAATTAGAAAAGTATTTAATGAAAAATGAAACAAAAGAAATGGTCAATGGTTAATGTAAACGATATTTTTTAAAAAGAAATTAATAATTTTTATATTAATATAAAATTTAATAAATAAAATTTAATTATAAAATGTATAAAAGTTAATTGAAGCAGTCAACGATATTAATGAATTTAAAAAACGTGAAAATTTAATTTTTAAAGTAAGTAAATAATGATAAATTTATATATTATAATTTAAAAATAACATTCATGTAATAATATAAATTGGAATTTTTACATGAACACGTGACCCAATTTTCACTATTCATTTATATAAATTATAGTATTTAATTTAAGTAATTAAAAAAATAATATTTTTTAATTTTTTTTAAAAAAATAGTTAATAAAAAATAAATAATAAATTTGTATATTATTTTTTAAAAATATGTGTTTATGAATAATTCAAAAAAAATCTCGTTTCAAGATTGGGCTAATGAAGCAAGCCTTAACAAAAACTGACCCAAATTAGAAAGCTCAGCTAAAATGGGCTGTTCTGGAAAGTAGGAAAAGCCATAATAAAGAAAACACGAGACGAGAAGAAGAAGAAGAAGAAGAAGAGTGCAAATAAGAATGAACAACTCATCTGCAGGAACCTCGAAATCGAAAGTTGGAGCTTCACAGCCTTCTGAAGCTTCTTTCAAGCGAAAAAGAGGAGTCTTTCAGAAAGATTGTTAGTGGATTACAACTTATTTTCTTTGTGGGTATCTAATTGTTGTTTGTGGGTTAATTTGTTATGTTTTCATACCGCAGTGCAGCACATGATGTATGGCTTCGGTGATGATCCAAATGTAAGTGCTAGTTTCTTATTCATTGTGCGTTTTTGGTGAATTGGAATTAAGCATTAGAGTTAAAAGTTCTTTTCTTTGTGTTGCTTTAATCCTTTTTTGAATTATTTGTCTGTGCTTTGTTTTCATGAGTTTAGATCAATTCTTAATAGGAAATTCTACTTTGTAGATGTTAGATTGTGAAACTAACTCTATTAATGCTTAATTGTTGATTTTCGTGTTGAATAAAATTCGTTTTGATGAACAAGAAACTTGGTGATGTTGTGAGAGTTTTGATTAGTTAAGATGGAGCCAAATCATGGTACATTCTATCAGCTGTTCTCGGATGAAACAATGGAATGGTTTCTATGCTGAACTAATTCAATGTTACGATTAAGCATTGAAAAGTCTGTAGAAGATATGTTCTTCGGTGTGTTCTCTTACTAAACTTGTTTGGTGTGATCAGCCGCTCCCTGAAACTGTTGCGCTTGTTGAAGACATTGTTGTGGAGTATGTCACAGATTTGGTAAGCTCTACTCTACTCTACCCTGAAACGCTATTCTAGATGGCTGACAATTCAGTTTAGCGGGTTGTAATCGCGTCGTGTTTGAATTCACGTCATGTTATAATCGTGCATTCAGTAATCGTGTTAGCGGGTCAGAAATTATCAGTCCTTTTGTTTTGCGCAGGCGCATAAAGCGCAAGATATCGGATCAAAGAGAGGAAAGCTATCAGTGGAGGATTTCCTCTACCTAATCCGGAAGGTACTGTATTGCACAAATGCTATCATTTTTTCTTCGCAGATTTCTTGATATTCAGATCCTTTTGCCTTGTCACCAATGGGAGCCATAGTATGTTTCTTAAATTCAACTGTAATTTCTTCTTTCTCTAATGCTCTAGTATATTGGCACCCGCAGGACCTACCAAAGCTTAATCGTGCGACGGAGTTGTTGTCGATGCAAGAAGAACTGAAGCAAGCCAGGAAGGCCTTTGAGGTGGATGAAGAGAAGCTAGCAACCCTTGAATGATGTAGAAGAGTGATTTTTTGGCCTGTGCAACTCTGTAATTGGATAGTTATGTACATAACGAGACCGATTGCCTCGATCAAGCATTCACCTCCTTGTGATATAATTGGTATGGTTGAGATTTATACAAGACTCAGATCTTGCTCAAACTTACTAATTACCATTGCCTTATCAATGTTAGCAAAATCAGACGGAAAAAAACTATAGTTGATTGAAATTATTTTTGAAATTTTCATATTTAAAACCAGATTGGGTTACTGAAATTCGATATCTGATTATTTACAAACTACACCAAATGGTAAAATCAGACCGAATCAGTGACTAATTTGCCAATTCAACCGATTAATTCGGTCTGGTTTTTATAATACTGAAAGATACGTGTAGTCTACTTAGATGTTGCTTAATTTGGAAATATTTCTACATCAAAATCATTGTTCATGGATGTAAATTGAAAACTAGGTGAGCTATCCATCTCAAACAATACGTATGCTGGTCCTTCTATTGCGATAATCAGAAGAAAACAAAACCCTAGATTTCTATGAAAATATCATCTTATAATGGGCACAATTTGGTTAGGACCCAAAAAAGAATTTTAACAGTATAAATTCTAGCCAAGAACTTCCTTGATCATTGTCTTCTGCTTATCTGTTAGTGATGTGGGAAAAAGAATCTCGAAAGTAACATAAAGATCTCCCTTCTTCGTGCTAAAATGCACTGGCATTCCTTCGCCTTTAAACTTTCTCACCTCTTTGGGTTTGGTGATTCCCTGAGGATAGTTGAAGACGAAGTTGTTATTAACGGTCCATAGGTTCTGGTTCGTACTTACATTGATAGAACTATTACGAGCAGATGAAAAGAAATTAGATTTACCTTCGTGCTAATATCCACCAAGTGTTCATCAAGGTGTTTAATGTTCTTCTCAAAGCCAACAAGCGCTTGAACCTGATGAAACACAAGCAGATCCGTTGAAAATACAAGAGAAGCAAATAATTTCCTCTCATGATGTTCAATACCGGGGAAAGAAGAGAGTATAGAAGTGGAAAACAGAAGTGAAGGGAAGATGCCAGAAAGCGCCATACTTACCAATGTTATAGTGATAGTGGTGTGCAAGTCATTCCCTTCCCTTCTGAAGCGGTCATGAGGGGCTGTGTGAATTCGGAACTGAAAAAAGTTTGAAGGTTAACGCACGCATATGTAACAAAAACAAATAGTGATAATATCACGAAAAAAAAACCAACGAAACTGCAAAACTAATTCCAACAACTAACCCTCAAATCTCCAGCTTCGCCGTCAATTTCAGGTTCTCCATCTTCATAGAAAACCACCTCCTGCCGACATGCATAAAATTTGTAACTTCAAACACTGAAGCAAAACTACAACCCAGTAAACAGGATTCATCTGACAAAAAATCAAAATGAGAACCGTTCACGTAAAGACTAAAATGGAAACTAAGGAAACAATGCTTAGAAAGCACCACAAATTCAACGTGATAATGCTTTAATCAGCATTCAAGTGATTTTCAGCAAGAAAAATCAATAAAAATGGCACTTCATTTCAAGAAATAATTCACAGTGCAGCAATTAGCAAGCACAAAAGCCTGCACAATTTAGTTCCTTCATCAGTGTATAAATAAGTATACAAACTTGCTAAATCATTCAAGCCAATTCAAGGACCAACTGAACTTAGACCCATTTTAATATTTTTATAGATATATTTGGTTAATTCAGGCAGCAGCAGGGCTTTCATATCAAAGATGAACCTTACAGTTCAAATCAAAAGCCACATGATGATTTCATATGTACCAGAAGACCAAGAAAGAATCAACACACTCATTTTAGCAAACTTTCAGTAACTGTTAAAGTACAATGTAAAATGCTTACTTGTCCGTCTACCATGCCTTTCTCAATATCAACAGTGATGAAATATCCCTCGCGTTCAAACTTAACATTTTGGCATTGCTCGCAGACCTGAAAAAAATATATAGAGTAGATATTAAAGCCAGAAAGAATGTTTCAAAGGACGGTAGTCTACAAAATGCCAAGAAACGAATAACACAACTCAAAGACGAGCAAAAGTAACCATCCTATTTCCATTACAAGGTCCAACAAGCCATGATACCTGCTCGGTCATCTGCTGAAACATTCCGGGGCCAATTTGCTTGTGATAGACTTCATTTCTGCAGTTGCAACGTCTTTTGCCAGGAGCTGGCTTTATTACATTTTTCTCCCTCCATATCTAATCAATATAAATAAAGTATTACTTTTACTCAAGCAAACAAACCAAAATCAAATTGTTGCCTAAACCATAACAAGTAAATCCTAAATGACTTCTTTGCCGAAAAGTATGGTCGTTCTAGCCTTTTAATAAATAACATTCACCTTGAGTGAACCACCCATGTACAAGTCCTCCAGTGTTGCATCCAACTCAATAACCACGTCATCACCTTTAACTATTCTCTCTTCCTCCTCCGTTGGTCCTCCACCCCCAAAGAAACTAAAAAAACATTTTGGCTTTCATAAGAAATTCTAAAACTTGAAACAAGATTAGAAAGAACACAAAACAAGCTAGTGGAAAGACCAATTTCAAGATTCTACAAATCTTTGGCGCCTATATTAAGCCACTCAAAACAACGGATCATATCATAAAAACAATGCAAGTTCTGACATTATGCAAATAACACAAACAAGCAACAATTCCTCATAAGCAAAACGAATGACAACGCAAAATTAATATTCAAATCAGCGAAAAACACATACTCGCGGAAAAGGTCTTGAATGTTCATTCCACCACCACCTCTACCACCACCAGCCATATGTTGCTTAATCCCTTCCTCTCCATACCTATCATAAATCCCTCTCTTTTCGCTATCCGATAAAACCTCGTAAGCTAATCAAAACACCAATCAAATCAACCAAACGCCCCCTAACCAAATCCAAATCCATAAAAAAAAAAGTTGTTTGTCATTACCATTACTAATCTCTGCAAAACGCTTGCTAGCTTCTTCATTCCCTTGATTCTTATCCGGATGATATTTCAACGCTAATTTTCTGTAAGCTCGTTTGATTTGTTCATCTGAAGCTCCTTTTGGAACTTGTAATATATCGTAATAACTTTTCCTGAAAAATCACACCGCCACATCAGCATTTATAGTGTTTAAATATAATAAAATGATAGGAGAAATTGAGAGAGATTTGTCTACCCCGCAATAACGGCGAGCGAAAAAGACAATGCGCATACTAGGAATAATAACAACTTTGTTCTTCGATTCGCCATATGAAACTGTCCGGAGAGAGTTTCAGATCTTGGAGAGAGTGAGAAACGACAGGTCGTTTAGTTTGCGATGGTTTTTTGTTTCAGCGTTGTTGTGTTGTTAGGAGGGGAGAGAAATAAGTGTTTGGTCGTTAAGGTTTGTTTGGTCCCAAAACAAACGACGACTTGACTGAGGAGTGGAAAATACTTTTTGGTAAATGCAACGTGTTTCCTTGTGAACTGACCAATCGGAGTAGAGTTTTGGTTGTTCTGGCAAATGAGAGAGTGCCACGTGTGAATGTGAGATGTGTAGTTCAACGCAGTGTTTATTTTGTTTTAAAGTTTATTTTTTTCTTCGGTGGCTTGTGTTGCTACTCTTCCTGTTTTTGTTGGGCTTTTTAATATGAGAATAGTAATAATTATACAAAAGACGGTTTTTTTTAAACTCTATCTACTAAAAGAGTATGTTCATTTTTAATTCATTTAAATGACATATTTTGTAGATTTTTTTATCTAAAATGACAGAGTTACTGAATTTTTTGTTAAAATGACACATGATTTAGTTTACACTTATGACACTTTTTTTTATTCTCTGAAGATTTTTTAATTGCATAATATCATACTTTATGACAGTTAAAATATGAAATAACTAACAAAATCATAATTATAGGGATTTTTTCTGTTAGTATCTTAACATTAATTTCACGATCGAATCTGCCAGATCTCCTCAGTGTTGGATCTAAAGCATCAGGCCTATTAGTGGCTCCAATTACGAGAACATATCCTGATTTTTTTTCAGCACTTTTAGCTTCATAATTCGAATTTGAATCCGATGGCTGCGCAAGCTTGTGAAAATTAGTCATACAATTCATCAATTGTGTCACAATCCTTCGTTCCATCTCTCTCTGTAAAGTCTCTCTCTTTGAAGCAATAATATCGATCTCATCAATAAAAATAATTGATGAAGCAGTCCTATATGCTTTTGTAAAAAGCTCCCTAATATTCTGCTCCGACGCACCTAGAACATTGTTCATCACAAAAATAAACCAATACACTTAAAGCATGGATCTTTTTTTCATGTGTTTGACGTTTTTCTTAACTTTGCAAATGATTCCATATGTGTTTTGAGATTTTTTTATGTATATTTAGATGTGATGAGTCTAATTATTTTCGCATAATCTTTTTATTTTGTGTTGATGTATACTTGTATATTTGAGTCGATATGTATCCTCTAGCGGTGTAAATTAATGTTTCTTTTGTCCACAATTGTTTAGTGATATGTATGTTTGATATGCGTAAATATAATTTTGTGTTTATTTGTGTTCATTTTTAGATGTGTTCTATACTTTTTATTTAGTTTTCTTTAGAAATAGTTTATTAACACAGTTTTTTTAATTAAAAACATGTAGACTCATGTGGACTCATTATTTTAATGAAAAACATGCGATAATTTGAATGCTTTGAGTCCTTTTGCGTCATA
>CANYCX010376438.1:0-12452 GCA_948193385.1 Breynia disticha f. nivosa | reverse complement strand
TTAGTTCCAACTTCCAACTACGCTTAAAAACCAATATTTCTTGAGTGTCTAATAATATTTAATTTTAAATTATAATATTTAATTATTATTTTTATATAATTATTATTTATCTTATTTAATCAATAATTCATTAATTGATCCGATTCCCCAGTACAGATCGGTTGCCGACTTGGAACGAGAAATGTTATAATTGGATGCATAGAATGGGGAACAAAGAGCACTTTATAAAAACGTTTTAGAATTTTTCTTTAAAGAGGGCAGTAACAGAAAGGCATAAATAAGGGTGATAAAAGAGAAAGTATAAATAAAAGCAAAATTAGGATCCCCGCGAGAAGCGCTTGTGGTGAAGATCGATCCATGTGCATTTCCATATCGATTTCAAAGGTTGTAGATCAAGAACAGTGTGTTAGTTCGAGTGTGGTTTGATTGTACAAGGTATTATCTGTGAAGTTGTGATCACTGTAACCGCTTTCTTGTTGTAACTTGTAATTGATTTAATGATGATTAGGAGGTTGATCGAGATGTTGTAATTGTAGGAACATCTTATACTCTCATCTGGTGGAATTGAGAGAGAGAGAGAGAGAGATCTGCGGAAGAGTTTTGAGATGAGTGAGGGCAATAAATTCCATCTTGGCACTGTTGGTGCTTTAACTTTGTCCGTCGTTTCCTCTGTTTCTATTGTCATTTGCAATAAGGCGCTTATTACCACTCTCGCTTTCACTTTCGGTAATCATTCCTTTTCTTACCAATTCTTTTCCACCTTTTCTGTATAGTAATTTAAGTTGAATTTCAATCCATCATCAAAATACGTTTTAGTTGATTGGGTATACAACTCAATTTCTAGCGAGTTTTTTTGTTGATAAGTTTTAAACTGAAAATTGTTAGTTCATATGAGGGAATTATGGAATGTAATGATACTGTATGTTTGTCTGATTGTGTCTCCGTTAGGGAGCTGATAGTGGAGTTGAAGTCTTTGTTTCCAAGTGTCTTTTTGCTTCGATTTTGCGTTTCGTTGGCATCTTATGTGGTTATGTGTGTTTGGAATGCAGCAACAACTTTGACGAGCTGGCATCTACTAGTCACATTTTGTTCTCTTCACGTTGCATTATGGATGAAATTGTTCGAACACAAACCTTTTGATGCAAGAGCTGTTATGGGATTTGGTATACTCAATGGAATATCCATTGGTCTGTTGAATCTTAGTTTGGGATTTAATTCCGTTGGTTTTTACCAGGTAAATGTTTGTTACTTATTTTTTTCAACTATTGTGTGATTTGATTAGGAAAGGGTTCTCTGGCTACAATATTCCAATAGGCAGGACTTTGAGATTGCTTCTTTGTTATAGAGAAAATTTCTTCTGATTCTGAAAATACAAGGCACATATTAAGCGCCTGTTGTTTGAACTTTGAAAGATATTTGTTCATTGTTTGTTCAGTAGTCAGTACAGTCTGATAATGTATACTTGGAATGTGTTGATTGGCATTGATGATAATTCTGATACTTTATACTTGAAAAGCCTATCCTGATGCAGAATTGTTTCTCTTGGAACACATTATTCCGTCCTTTACAAATAACTTTTTCTTGTTAGTGATTAGGAGCTTTTGCTTCTGAAAGTATAATACTGTCTTTTGTCACTCTAGATGACAAAACTGGCAATCATCCCATGTACTGTTCTCTTGGAGACACTATTCTTCAGAAAGAAATTCAGGTTAGTCTTTATTGTTTGCTGTTCAGCTTGATTTCCCATTCTTTGTTCTCCAAGTCCACAAACGAAGTTTTTCTTGACGTCCATAAATAGAACAAAGTTGATTTGGGCGGTTCATTCAAATGCATGTTTGCATAACACCGCACTGTGCTTTTTTTGATGGGACATGTACTTTGCTAGGAGACCATATACCAAAGAAAGGAGAACAAGTAAAAGCAGTCGTTATTGTTACTTGCAATGTGAAACTCATCCACATTCATTTTTGCGGGCTAATAACTTCTTCTGTCTTTCACTCCCAATTATCTTGATTGCAGGAATCTGCTTTATTGTTGCCGTTTACGGCAGATTTCATGTTCCATTTCTGCTTGATTTTCTAGACAGAGCTTTTTATTTAATTTATTTATATATTTAATGTGTGTTTATATTTGAAAGTAAGTGTGTTCGATGCTTGAACACCATTAACCGAGTTTTTGATTCTTCATATTTAATACATTCACATTTTTAGTTCTTGGTTTTCACTTTGTAGCTCTAGTGAAAATGATTTGGGATTTCACATTCATACCATGGGCAAATTTTTTTCAGTGTTTGGGAGGAAGTCGTTTTTTTTTTGTTTTAATTTATGTACTTGTTTGAGCTATATCTGGTTACAGTACACTGACATTTGCTTGGTTGCAGTCGAAATATTCAGCTTTCGCTGGCTATACTTCTTGTGGGTGTTGGAATTGCAACTGTTACTGACCTTCAGCTCAATGTTCTGGGTTCAGTTTTGTCTCTGCTTGCAGTTCTTACGACATGCGTTGCACAAATTGTATCCTTGACTTAAGTACCTTCGCTATTTATAGTACATGTCTTTCCTCAGGTTTGCAATTGGCTAGAAAAGAAAAGAACAGAGGTTAAGAAACCTGGATAAAATTCTTATGCTGGACTGTTATTTATTGACTCCAATTATTTTCTTCTTCTTTTTCCAAGTTAAGTGCTTAACCAGTTAAATTCAGATGACAAACACTATTCAGAAGAAGTTCAAAGTTTCGTCCACCCAGCTTCTCTATCAGTCTTGCCCATATCAGGCATTAACTTTATTCATTATTGGACCATTTCTGGATGGGCTTCTGACCAACCAAAATGTCTTTGCTTTCAAATACACACCTCAAGTGCTGGTGAGGATAGAAGAATTTCTGAATTTTTTGTATGGCTATTTCTTTCAATTGATACTTCTAATGCTTAAGTTGTTATGTGTTTGTCGCAGTTCTTCATCGTTCTATCCTGCCTGATTTCTGTCTCAGTTAACTTCAGCACATTTCTTGTAATCGGAAAGACATCTCCAGTTACTTACCAAGTCCTAGGACATTTGAAAACATGCCTAGTTTTGGCCTTTGGTTATTTCCTACTTCGCGACCCATTTAGCTGGCGCAACATATTAGGCATTCTCATCGCTGTAGTGGGAATGATACTATACTCTTATTGTTGTACACTTGAGAATCAACAGAAGGCTACGGAGGCAACAACAAAATCGCCCGAGGTAGTCTATCTTCTGTTCTCTGGTGTCAAATTTTCCAGTCTTATATCTTTTTGAGTCAGAAAAAAAGTAGAAACAGTTAATTTGATTCCCTTTCCTCCATTGTTTTACCATCTCTGGAATTTTTTTATATGGTCTAGGTAAAGGAAGGGGAAGCGGATCCCCTGATTGGTGTGGAAAATGGAAGCGGGATGTTAGGTGATGGTGGTGTTCCAAAAGCTCCCGTGTGGAATTCAAACAAGGACCTGCATGCCTAAAATTGTTGACTTTTCTAAACTAAAACAACCAGCCTAGACTAGAGCATTAAGGGATGAAAGTGTTGCAACGCTGGAGATGTTGCTTCTGTTTGTATGGTAAAGCGGGGAAGTGGGATTATTCCTTCAATTACATTAGAAAAAAAAAGAGTTGGAAAGAATATGGTTTTAAATAGCATTTTTTGGTGTGATATATGAATTGAGTGGTCAGATTGATTAATATAATAGCAGAATTTGATTTGTCTCTTGAATACAAAGGATTTCCATGGACGTTGGTTACTCACCCTTATTATATATGTCCGCCACTTGAAAATAATTTCACCAATTTCCCCACCATTCAACACATCTGATTGGAAATGGCGGGGATTCACCGCTCCTCACGTAGGTCCACTCCGAGTCATATATAATAGTTGTATTTTTTTTTATTAATTTAAATTATAAAAAGAAGACATTACTCACAACATATAATATTTATTTGGAGAACATATCCCAGTTAGTGCCAACACAGCATCCTGTATAGTAATGTGAAACTCTTATTCTTTTATTCGTCTAAAATATTCATCTACCGCATACTCTCTCCGTCTCACATTAATAGACAATTTTAGAAAAGTTGCGAGAATTAAGAAATATGTACTTATGTTAGTTATAAATGGTAGTTAACATGTTTTTTACAATATTGTCCTTATTCAATGAAGTGTTTTAATTGGATAGCAAGTAATTGTATTAATAATTCTGTATTGGAAACATAAGAATGTCATTAAATTAATAAGGGTAAAAATGACTTTTAAACAATAAATGATATATATGAAAATAGAAAATTACCTATATATTGAGATAATCAATATAGAAAGAATGTCTATAAAAATGGGATGGAGGGAGTATTAATTATTTTCTTTTCCTTTTCTTCAAATATAGTCACCACAAATGCACCTAAAAAATCAACTAAATTCTCCCTGTAAGTAAAATAAAATAAAAGCATGTCATAGACCCCATAATTTCATGGCTTGTATAATTTGTTCCCACATTTGCACCTCCAAACTACTGGATGATACTCTGCACTCGCCGGAGTCACCGGAGGTACGGGCACCAGCACCGCCTTGCACGCATTTGCGGCATTTTGATGTACAATTCACCGGTGATGATCCTGCTCCCCCCAGAAACCTCCTAGCTGTACTCCATGAAACTTCCACCTTGTTCATCGCTGTGTCTTTTTCCCAGTTGCTCCTCCAAAATCCTACATTTGTTTCCCATGTTTTTCATTCATATTCATATTGTCACATTTCTTATAATCGATAAAGTGGAAACATAAATAGCATTAGTCTTATTTACAAGTACAAGTGTGCAAACAATTCTAAGTAAAAATAAAACATTACTTCTTCTGTCGCAAAATAAGTATCGTTTTAAAAAAATTATTTGTTTTTCATATATTAAATCGTTTCATATAAATCCGTGTGTAATTAAAGAAGAGTACATTAACTTACCTGGTGGTCCAAACCATCAGCTGTAGCAGAATCTAATGGAAACCTTGTGGTTTCTGCATTTGTCACAGAAAAGGATGTGCATTTAATGACATATATGGTTCAGAAACATTAATCGAAGCCTTTTCAGGGAAAAACTAAAACAAAAAGATTCATATGTACCAGTGATAATGCAATTAATTGTATAATTAAAACGAACAAAAAAGCTCAAGAGATAACTAAAAGTGTTAGGTGGTGGATCTACCTAGAAGAGTAGCAGTTGAGGATGATGCAGTAGTGAAGCTAAAGAGAGCATAGAATGAGAAGCAAAAGAAGTAGAAGAAGATGTTCTTCATTATGATGGAAACTCAACACAGCAAAATCTGTTTATTATCAAATGGGAAGACACGTAATTTCTATGCACATGTGTGTGTATATATACATATATGATCTAGGCATATGGAAAAATGTGCTATATGGAATGATTTGTTACAATCTGTACTAATTTGGAAAGATCTGCTACGTACATGGAAAGATATGTCGTAATCTTTTGTTGAGTAACGAAAACTAATAAAAATAAGTAACAATGATTAATTTCGTTAACTCGCGCACGAATATTGAAAACAATTTTTCATTTGAAGAATACTAGAATTATAAGCATAAAAAATACACATTTTGGGAGAGAAAATATTTTGTAATATTATGATATAAAAGCTGTCACCAAAAAAGAGGTTCAGGAGTTTAAAAACCCGAAAAAATTAAATGAGTACAAAAACAACTTTGAAAAATGTTTTGGAAATCTAAAACACGTCTAAACAGCATTATTTAGGTCCCCAAGTGTGCCAGTAGGGGTTGCACACAACAAATTGTTTTTGCGTCACGGACTTTGATTTGACATTTTATAAGTTTCAAAACTCCTCTCAAATTAAAAATTATGGCTTCCGAAAGTTCTATCGTATTTTTCCGCATCCCGACTTGCAAAAAACTATAGAGTGTACATCTGTTATACATGGAAAGACAGCAAGTCCTATAAAGATAAACTCTTACAAAAGAGAGAACTGAAAATGAGTCCTTACAGTGTAGAAACGTTTTGGACGAGTTTAATTCACTGCTGATATGAATTGTTCAAATAACAGCTTCTGAACTCTTGAATTGATCTTTTAGTAGTACAAATCATTTGAACCACAAAATATTAATCTGAATAAAATGGCCATTCTCTTCCTGCTATGCTACCTACTCGCTTCAACTAAAACTTTTTTCCAATCATTCCCAGAAATAAATAAAAGTTCCAATCCTAATTTTGTTGATTATAATTAAACAAGTGCAAATGAAACTATTATGATCCAATCAAAAGTCATAGATTTAGAGACAAACTACAGTTAAATCTTTATCAAAGTTGAAAAATCAAATCGTAAATACAGGGTAGAAAAAAAAACCTATGGAGATCAAAGATTCAAGATTGGTTGTAAAAACTAATTATGCTGAATGCAATTATGAGCTAAACCTACAAGCAGTGGTGCAGACAGGGTCGGAACTAATCAGTTCGAATATGAATGATGCCCCCATCAATTATCATCGAATTTGTCGATTAGAAGTTACAGTCATTGGTTCGCCGAACTCAATGGCTCTACTGTAATTTATTACGGGTCTGTTCCTGGGTGCACATGTCGAATTTCAAGTGCAATGTATCAGAATCAGACTACACTTTTTAAGGGAATTGCCATCTCAGGATCTCGCATTCCCCATACTTTGGTCTGTTGTTGCACCACTAAAACTGATGATTTAAGGTTCAGATGTTTTGTTGCCATCAATTCTCCTACAACTCCCAACTCTTCATGCTCATTCCATTTCTTAAGCTCATCGATTAACTGCGACTCTCCATGTCGCTTTCCAACCATTACGAGCTCGTAAGATTCTCCGATTGACTCAATCACCTTGACGACACTGTTAGCGTCTGTCACTTCCTCCTCTTGAATACATAAACATTCATTGCTTTGTCCACGAAACTTACACTTCTGCAACAGTTCTGTATCAATCCTTTTGCTTATCACTGAACCACCAGCAATGTTTTCGAGTTCTTTGGTTGATTCTGAAGAGGTGAAATGTAAAAGAGTAACTCGAACGTGAGGATTCTCAACCATTTGTAGAGAAAAAGCTAATGCTTCTCTATCATCTGCACCACCAAAAAACAACACAGCAACTCGAAAACTCAGAGGTTCTGAGATTACTTGTTTAAATTTCCTCAAATGGCCGCGGTCAATCAAGACCCCAACAGAACAAGGAGCTTTCTCGAGAACATTTTTAATCAAATGTCTATACATAGGAGATGTGTCTGCAGCTTGATCACGTTGCTTGGAGAACGGTATGATTATCAAAGTTATTCTTTGTTCCAAAGCAAGAGAGCAGACATCATTGTGCATAGTTGCATAAGGTGAAATGCCTTTATAGCAATTTACTGTAAGATGCATCCGATTTTCTTCCCCAAACTTTATAAAGGAACTGAAGATCCGTTCTGATTGGGATGGATTTTCTGATGGCTTTTCACGTGGCCGGTGAGCAATCAATAAGGAGTCAGCACGTCCCGCAAGCTTGATTAGATGAAGAACATATAAACTCATCTGGTTCACACCAACAGGCATTGAGGCATTAAGAAGAGTGATTGTTGTCTTCACATTTTCTTGGCTATAGGTGCAAGCTAAGATTCTCAGTGCTTCATTATGTCGACGGTGTTCTATCGTCCTCCTTCTATACGCAAGGAATCGTCTCGATGGATCATACATGGCTTTCACAAGCGGTGAGATTACTCCAGTTACAACCACCACAGATATAATCATAACGGCAAAGCATTCATCGTTCAAGACCTGCAAATTAATCCAATCACTGATGATTTAGTATAGACAAATGTTCAGTTCATATCAAATCAAAGTAAGAGCTTAAGACTTACATTTTTATTGCGCCAATTGGTTAACAAAATCAATTCAATAATGCCTTTTGAGTTCATGATAAGACCTAAGGAGAGAGCATCTCTGAATGGCATTCTACAGAAAAGAGGGGGAAGCATGGTTGCTATGGTCTTCCCAAGAAAACCAATAAATAGCACTGTTTCGATTATTCCTACAGTATTCCATTTTTTTATGCTAAAAACATTGGTCCTTAGCCCACAAACTGTGAAAAAGATTGGCATCAACATTACTGAAACAAAGCAATCGAGTCTCTCCACTAAAGCAGCTCCCAAAGGTGGTCCATCTGGTATAACCAAACCTAAAACAAAAGCCGAAGCAAGAGCATGTATGCCGATAACTTCACCAAATAATCCACATCCCATTAGTGTCACAAACACCATGAAGAGGTAAATCTCTTTCACTGGCTTTCCTTCTGGTGTATTTCTAATCACCCACAAAGCCGCATTACGAATCCCGAAAACAATGAAACAAATGAGTACTCCGACTGATAAAAGAGACCCTATTGAAGTCTCCAAAGATTTTGCAGTGGCAATGTTGATCAAATAATTAAGTGATAATATAGACCAATAGCAAACATCACATATCATTGAGGAAGAACAAGCAAGTCGTCCAATCTCAGAATTCAAGAGCTTAACTTCAGAAAGAAAAATGGCGATAACAGGAAATGTTGTCATGGATTGTACATTCACAACTCGCTGAAGAACTTGGCAGACATTGTCAGCTAATGAGAGAGAATGACAAAGGAACAATCTAACAGAGGAAGCTAATGCCAGTGGAAGAAAGAAGCCTAAAGTGCCAATTGATAGTGCTTGTCTACTTGATTTCATAACTATTGAAGGGTCTATCTTAACCCCAACCAAGAAAATAAACAACATGAACCCAAATACTGAAAATGTCTCTAAAACAGTTCTTCCTCTTGATGGAAACACTTTGTCTGCAAAGTTTGAGTTGTGTCCAAGAATTGAAGGTCCTAAGATTATACCACCCTGATAAATTCAAATAAACACATCTCAATTTGGAATCCTTAAATTAATAACTGTAAAACAAATCATAAAATGCACAAATCAGCATTTTGTCAATAAAATAAATAATTTGCATGCATGAGAACATGCATATTAAAAGAATCCTTACAAGAATCTGAGAAACAACGGTGGGTTGGCCAAATGGTTTGAGAAAGACGTAAAGAAAACGAGAAACAATGGAAATGAGAGAGAGCTGCAACAATAAAAGAGGGAAGGAGAAAGCAAGTGGATTTTCACCAAACCATAATCCTCTAGAGTTAATCTGAGTAACATCATGGCAAACAAAAGAGAACCCAACACCAATCGCCTCATCGAGAACAAGACGTGACTTGTTGGCTAAGGAGTCGTTCTGTTGCGCCATGATTGTGTTGTTTGTGCTTCAGGATGATCAATACAGGAAATGGAGGCTTGTAAGAGAGAGAGGAAGGAGGAAACCAACACATTTTGACAGAGACAAAAATGGATGGCTCAAACAAAATCTATGCAATGAAATTTGGGAATGCATCAGAAATTACCGCTTTTACCTTGCTTAATACACCATTGTATTTCTCCATGATTTTTAAACCCAATACATTTAGTCCATTAATTTTCTGCTTCTATATAGTATTAATAGATGAGGGAAGAAGTCATGGAATCAGAGTTATTAAAATCAGACCGGTGAACTAACCAGAAAAGAAATTGAATGGTTGGTTTATTATTTGAATAGGTAGTTAACTGGTCGTCCTTATAATTTGAAAATAATATAACTAAAGAAATAATTGTATGTAAAATATATAAAATTATTTAATTATTTTCAATACTTAAAACCGGTTCGATTCACCGGTTGAACTGACTAGTTCGTCGATTTTCACCGGTTTAATACTGGTTTGCTTGCAAACCAATTTGAATAGTAAACCAGGACCGGACCAGTGGTCGGTTCATCAATTCACTTGTTGGGCCGGCCAATTCGGTTTAATTTTTATAACATTGGATGGAAGAATGGTAAAATATAATTGATGTCTCATTAATCAAACTAATTCATAATAATGATGTACATTCGATAATGTATGAACTCATATTGTAAGAGGTGTTCAACTTATATTTTAGAGATAATGACAATAAAATACAAAGGATATTAATGATGTTACAATATAATTTGTTGAACAATATATCCTTTTATGTAAGAGATGTTCATTAGTAGTAAATTGTTAACAATATATTCTTTATTATAAGAGATGTTCAATTTGCACTGTAGAGTTAGTGACATTAAAATATAATTAATATCTCATTAAGCAAAAATAATTCGTTAAAGTAAAAGATGTTCAACGTATATTGTAGAGTTAGCGACATTAAAATACAATTGATATCTGATTAAGCAAATAATGTGGATCTTTAATTGTCATCCGTTATGAGTAAGGACTAATGTTGTAAGAGATATTTAGTGAATATAAAGGAGCCATATACAAAGAATTGTGTAAGGTTGATTTTTAGTTAAGTGAGATTACACAACAAATTTTTTGTTTGTTTTTCAAAAGCATTGTGTTGATTGAATACATATTGTAGTGTTAAATGTTTGTTATAAAGTAGGCTCATGTCAATGTTTATGTTTTTTTATACAATGAGTTTCAATTGTTTGAATGAATTATCTTTGAAATTATTGCTTGAAAATTAACATCCAGAGTGATAAGATTATAAGAAGCAGTAAATACAAAGAATGTTAATATTGTTATTAGTTCGGAGGAAAATTCGAACGATAAATAAGTTATGTATTAACAATTTATTAATACTTTTTTTCACCCTGATACTTTAATAATTATAGGAGATGTTCAACTTACATGTTAGAGTTAATGACATTAAAATACAATTGATGTTAGTGTTACTAAAATGAAATTGATTTCTCATTAAATAAATATAATTTATTAAAATAAAAATATTCAAGTTTTGTTGTAGAGTTATCTTGGACCAAGATAGATCATATTTGCATCAACAAATTTTTTGTCATGGACAATTGCATGTAAGAGTAACGCCAAGAAAAAACTTAAAATACTAATAGATGATGAAGAAAGCAAGGACAAAAAATTTGCTTGCAACATTATCTACAAAAAAAATTTCAAAGCATCTTTTCTCAAAAAAATAAATTTTGTTGAGCTCATAATATTTGCAGAGAAAGCAAGTAAGATTGATGAACTAAGACATTAACAACAACAATACACACTAGGTTAGGAAAGTCAGAATGTTGTCTTATTTTGTCAAAATAAAAACTCTTCTCTTTCTCACTTCTTGCTTATTGTGTTTTTTCTTTAGGATTTGATTTCAAAATCAAATTTTTAAAATTTCTCACTGATATTTTCTCAATTATCTTTTATTTATCTTACTTAATTAATTGTTTTATTCAAACAAACATACTGATTAAAAAGCACAAAACAGATAATTTTTCTCCAAGGTCATGTGTCACAGTGTGTGGCATCAATGTGTCCATTTCAATTATCTATACGGGCTCATAAATTTTACTAATTAATTAGTCCAAATATGTGACCTTAAGATAATACCACAAATGTCCTTTCTGTCAATTCTTTGTGTGTGATCTTATAGCTCCATTCGAATTTGACATTTCCCTAAAGGTCATACGTGCACTCCACCAAGTCATATTGACAATCTGATCTAAATGAAAATATGTTTAACATTTAGTGACCTTCTTTACCCTTAAATGTCAGAATTAATATCAGACATCAACCGAGTCATCCTTAATTATATAAACTAATTTCTTTCTTGATATTCCAGTGACGTTGAATTCTCAAATAAATAATAAAACACATTATTTCATCCGGGTATGGTCATACACTTCTCAATTCGCTCATCAAGTGATCGATGACATGTTCTCTCTCTTCGAGAGTTGATAACCCTTCACTTCTCTCATGCTCTCTAACATGAACTAGCGCATACCCAATCATACTGTTAGGTTGCATTTCATCCATATATTTAGCTTTTATTTGTCTTTGTTCAACATGCATTACATGTTTTATTGTTTAAATTACTTGCATTTTCTATTTTGTGTCTCAGGTTTCCGTAGATGCGATTTTGTATGCTTTAGCTCAAGGATGGATAATTAGAAGATTTTGAAGGGATGATAGCTAGCTTTCGTTGCTGCAAAACCGTAGCCTACACGGTGTGGTTGTTAGACTACGCGTGGTCGCTACCACCACGCGTAGTGTCATTACAAAGAACGCACGCCGAACAGGTGCCCACTACGCGTACTCTTGCATTCACTGCGTGTAGTTCTCTATCTCGCATGAACAGAAGGAAGAAAGATTAAATAGGTTTTGGGGAGAAAGTTTTGTAACAAGTTTAGAATAGATTTTTGTTAGCAGTCGTTGAAGGTGGAACCGAGTGAGTTGCCATTTTCTATTTCGTAGTTTGCTACTATTTTATTGGAATGTTTGTCGCTATGAGCGGCTACATTCTCTCTCTAGTTTCGGTATTTTAAAGTCTTACTCTGGTACTTTTCATGAGATTCTGAACTCATTGTGATTAATATTATTATTGCATTTGTCTATTT
>CANYCX010376416.1:0-10463 GCA_948193385.1 Breynia disticha f. nivosa | reverse complement strand
TCGTCGTTTTCCTTTCACGATCGACTGATACATTTACGATTTTTAATTCTTAATAATTTTTATATTGCTAATCAAATTATTATTAAAATTAATTCGCGAAAAATTTTTGTACATTTTTACGTATTTTATTTGTAATTTGGTATTTTATTTAAATTTTAGGATGTTACAATATTTTTTATCAATAAATAATAATAATAATAATAATAATAATAATTATTATTATTATTATTAAATCATTTCTAACTTGGGGTTGTTTGATGATACTAAGCATTTTTTTAAAAATATTAAACACTTTATTACTTTGATTGTATTTGATAATAATAAAAATAACTACTTAATTTAATCGATTAAATCAAAAAAATATTTAATTTTATAACTTAAATTTGTAAAATATTTAGTAATTAACTCTTTCATTTTTTATTCAAAACAATATGTCAACTAAAAAAATTTCATGTTCAGATTTATTCAAATAGTAAGAGATAAAATTTATAAATTTGTTTTGACATTTTTTTTGTATACTTATTAATAATTATAAGTTACAACTCTAACAAATTAAATTATTAAGTTTATTATTATTATTATTATTATTATTATAAATCTTATTGTAAAAACATGGCTTATAATTTTATTATATTAAATTTTAAAAGAAAAAAAATATGACACATACGTGTGTTTTATTATTATTATTATTATTATTATTATTTATTTATTTATTTATTTATTGATAAAAAATATTTTGTTATTTATTCACATCATTATGACACATCACCGATTTTTTTCATTTCAGCAATCATATGTGGCATTTAACGGTCAACCTTAACGGAAAACTAACGGTATGCTATTTTTGTACCAAAATACAAAGTTCGTTGCATTTTTATTCACTTTTTAAAGTTCAGACTATTTTTTATACAAAACACAAAGATGCAGCTATTTTTGTTCATTTACTCTTTTAACTATTAACTAGTCGATAAACCGCCCGAACGTTTTTAAAATACAAAAATATATTTAAAATTATAAATATATTTCAGGAATGTATTTATTATTTAGTTTGGCTGACATTGTACTGCAATAATTTAAAACATTGTGTATTTATTAATTTGAAAAATAAATTTAATAGAGAAATTTATTAAAAAATAGTAAATAAAATGCATAAATTTTAATAATATATAGAAAATTATGTTTTCAATGTTTGTGATTGATTTTAATATTTTTTGTCTAGATATGTTTGAATAATTGAATGAGTAACTTGAAAAGTTAAGTAATATAAAAAATATTTAAAGTTGCACAAAAAAATTTTAAAAAATTATATTGCAATATAAATAACAAAAAAATTATATTCCTAATTTAAATGGTCATTTTAATTCAATTAAGATATTATAATTCTTATATTGGTGACAAATTTAAATTATTTCTCCATGAATTTGATAAACTTGAATGCATAATAGATATCAATTTATTCTAAATTTATTTTTTTATAAAATCTATATCTATATAATATACTAAATGAGTAGTAAAAAAATTATTAATACCCTTTAAAATTATTAATTGTAGTTTATAATATAAAATTAAATAAATTATTAAAATAGTTTAAATTTCAATTAATTGATTTAGTTAATTTTTATAATTATTTTGGTGCATGATTTTGATGAAGAATTTAAAAGAACATTTATTTTGAAAAGATAGCAGATTTAAAATGAAAATATAGGCATAATAAATAGTGAAGTGACAATAAAAATAATATTAAAAATCTTTAAAACTGTTATTTGCAGTAAATAATATAAAATAAATAAATTAATTAAACTAATTTTAAATTAAAAAATTAGAAAAAAAATAGAAAAATTGGTTGATAATTTTTTTTTTCTAGATGGTGAGCAAAGTAAGACATGCAAATATAAACTAACACGCACAATGTGTTAATCAATAGGAAAAATGATGATATAAATCAGTTACGTTTCTAAAGTAGGTCAGAATGCTAAGAGTTTTTCTATTTGAAAATGAAAGGTTTATTTAGTGAGTTTTAACGTAATGAAAGGAAATAATTAATTGAGTAACTAAAATAAATCTAAATTCTACAAAATTAGGAAAATAAAATACTTCATTGTCGTTGAGTGTGGTATTTCACTTTTAATATATTTATATAGATAGGTTTCAGCTTTAATATAATAGATTTTAATAAAAAATGATATATTTGGTATTAAACGACGGCGTCTTGATTATTGGATAATGGATACCTTCCTTATAAGCTTGATTTCCGTTTTACCACATTTTTAAAATCCTAATCCTAATCAATAAACTTCATAGAGGTGATTTACGAAACTAAGAAAGGTCTCACTTGGATCACAATGTGAAATTTTTTAGGAAGTTTATTTTTTGAAAAGTTATATTTTTTGGCGATTAACTTCTCGGGAAATGTAAATATGTTGTTTGGTTTAAATTGCACTTCCTGATAAGTACACAATATTTATTGAATTTTTTTAAAAAATAAATTGATATTTACATAATTGTCCCTGTAAACGACCAATCATATATTTTATGAAAATTCCTCAAAAAAATATATATTTTATAAAAAATTCAAGGATAATTTTGTAAAAATAACTCAACTTACTTAGAGAAGTTGCACTTACCTAAGTATTGCTAGGCAAGCGACTTCCCTTAAATAAGGGAAGTACAATATTTACTTTTCTGAGAAGATGTTTTTAAATACGTAACTAAACAAAGAATATTTTTTCGTTTCTCGAAAATTCAACTTCCCTTTTCCATTTACCCCAACCAGGTGAGCCCGACAATTTGTGTATTATAGAAATAAGATAACTCAGTATAGGAATGCCATTGGATTGGTCGGATTGTGCTCCCCTCCCTCTATTTCTGCCTTGTTATATTTTTTTCTTTTCTCGTCTTAGTCCTATAATTCACTGGGTTAAAAAATTAGCCTATCCCGGTCTGTTTAGAAAATGTAAAACTCATTCCTGTTCCATTCCGTCCTTTTTTTTAAGTATATGATTTTTCTATTTATAAAATATATATATTTTTAATAAATATTATAGTCTAAAATATACAATTTATAATATAATCAATATCTATTGTAAGAATGAAGTGTAAGTGTTTAGATTATATTTTTATAATAAGTCAGCTAAACAAAGTATTTTACATTACATTATATATATTTATATTATTTTATATACTTTCTATAGCATAATGGATTCAGGAAGGGGAATGAGACGAGTATACTAAATACCAACCCCACTCCGTTCTTATTATTTTTAATATCGGGTTGTCTCGTATTCCGTCTCATCCCCATCAATTGTTGAAAAATTCGTCTTGTTTGAATTGAGTCAAATCGAATGTCACGACATATATATTTTTCGTCCAAATTAGTGAAAAGTGAGGAGAAATAAGAAGTTATGCATCAACATGACAAAACTATCCTCTTCAAATTGGAATCACAGTAATATTTAATTTTTTATTAATGAAAGTATAATAATAAAAAGTTTATTTCTCTCATTATTTTAAAATAAAATTTAAATTTTCATTCTATTTTTAATAAACCAACCCGACAACAGAATAAAAAATAAATTTCTCTTTTATTTTTTCTTTTCTTTTATTTAATTTTCTTTCGTTCTATTATTTAATAAGAAATCAAACATGAACTTATACTCGATAATTAAACACATTAATCACATAATCTCTCATTAAACAAAACAATAAATTTTTCAGCACGTGGAAAAATATATCCATTTAATAATAATTATCTTGCCGTCGACCTGAATTAAAAAAAAAAGCTCAAACTAAAAAAATAAAATAATGAAATAAATAATACATAAATTAAATATCTCATATCATATATTTCCCAAAAAAATTAGTCACAAGTCTCTGTCGTCTCCACCAAATCAATAGCACTCCATAATCCACAAGCTCCCTTTTTTGACTATCTTTATCAAGTCTCACAAGCACAAAAACTCAAACCGACCAATCAAAGATTTCAACTTTATTTATTTCCAATTCAATTCTTACACGAGCAAGGTAATCAATCATTTGCATATATGCAATTGTTTATTCATTTTTACCCGATGAGTGCCATTTGCTTATTTCTGAAATGGCCGCTTTAACTTTATTAGTTTTTGTGCATAAACATAAACAGTGTTCGCTTTTACTTGTTTGTGTAATCTAGCTATCTAAAGCTAGCTTGATGTTGAAACTTGTTTATTTGTTCTGAGGAGAATTTTTTGACGACTGGTTATTCACTTGGTACGATTTTTTCACTGATAAATACAAAACTTGTAGACGACGCAGTGACGTGTCTTCGTTGTCATCACTCGCACCGTCGTGTTTGCTACAGAAAAGGGGCTGTTATATTGTCAGATATTAATGGGCAAATTTAGATTGTGGCGTATTGCAACTTGGTTCGAGCTTTTTTCAATCTTAGCTGTCAATTTTTATATGAACAGTAAGCAAGTGGTATTGTTGGAGATGGGACCAAATTGACCCATAATGTATCTGACCATCACTGCCAACAATTTCTTTTTAGCTGTTATTTTTGTTTTAGTTTTCTAGTGTAACCCATCAACGTCATTCATAATTTTCTGATGGTTACCCTTGTAAATTTCACTGCTCTTTAGGGCCTTTTTGTGAATTACATTTTTGTTTTTTTCTTGGGCTTTTTTTGTGTTTATCTGGTTTCTGGATACTCCGAATTTTTATTCTCATTTGAGGTCTTGATTCTTCTGTTTATTTCCAACTTTGATTGATCAGTTTAGTTAATACTGATAAGTTTGTGAAAGTGAGGTGGGAATTAAGGGTTTTCAATTTCATAGTCAAGGTTAGTTTTTTTTAATTGTTTACATGTTTATCAGAACTGGAAATTTGAAAACAGTTGTAGAAGTTTTGGAAGTAAAGTTTTTCTCAGTGTTGGTTAAACTGTCAAAATCCTGACACTGAACTCAAATAGTACCAAGAGGTTTGTTGCAAGTAATCCTTTTCTTGAAATCAAGTTGAAATCTGTGGGTAATATTTGCTGGTTGCCACTGGTTTTACACTTTTTTTCACTTTCTTAATTATTGTTTTATCTTGAAATTCAACTGAGTTGCATTGCCATAATGTTGTCTTCTCTTTTTCATCTTCAAAGTGTGAGCTTTAAAAGATTTCATCAGTATTGTGGGAGCAAATTGTGGGTAGTGATGTGAAGTGTGTGAAAATAAATGGAAAGAAGCAAACAATGAATAAGCAGGATATGGAATCTGAAAAGAGAAATGATTAGGGTTTTATGGTGTGATAAGAATTTGTGGGCCTGTGCTGTTAAAAGAGTTGTTTTCAGGTAGGGACTACAATGATAACTGGATTCTTGTAACTGGATTTTTTCTTGGATTTGGAATTTACACTGTGTGTACTCATTTTTACTTAATATACTCATCTGGGTTTTGCTTCTTTCTTTGATTTCTCCATTGTCTCTTTCAAGCATCTCATTTTCCATAAACCCTAATTACTGCAGTTCACTTTCAAATTCACCTTTGCGTTTTTCATTTATTTCTTTATTTGCTCTATGCTGCCATTTATTGCATACTTGATTTTATTGTTTTCATATATTTCTCATGGTCTAACTGAAACTTTGTTGCCTTTTCATTGTGCATTAGGTCAGCAATTCACAAGTGTCCAATTTTTTTGAATTGTGGAGCAAATCACCATTGAATTCTTCACATACTCTGCAGGGATTTAGGATTTTTATTGGAGCTGATCACTGGCCTTGGCTTTTTCGAGGGCCGGTTTGTTTCATCTCTTGCTGACCCCATACAGCCTGACAAATACTGCTTTGCCATAATTTTTTTCTGTAGCCCATTTGGTCGTCATACTAAATATCAAAATAATTCAGATCCAACTTCAAGCGGTTCTCTTTGGGAAATCTCATTGGCTTATTGGTTTAGATACTGTAGCTTTTCGGTGGACTTCTTTCCGTGGATATTGGATTTCAAATAGGCTAGATGACTGTTGATGAAGTGGGTAGTAGCTCTGTCTGGACCAGAGAACAAGATAAGGCATTTGAGAATGCCTTAGCGACTCACCCTGAAGATGCATCGGATCGATGGGATAAAGTTGCGGAAGATGTACCTGGGAAAACCTTGGAAGAAATTAAAGAGCACTATGAGCTTTTGGTTGATGATGTTAATCGAATCGAATCAGGCTGTGTACCTCTGCCTAGCTACAATTTTGAAGGTTCAATGAGCCATGCTGGCGATGAAGGGACAGGGAAAAAGGGTGGTCATACGCATCATGGTAATGAGTCCACACATGGGAGTAAAGCTTCAAGGTCAGATCAGGAACGACGTAAGGGAATTGCTTGGACAGAGGATGAACACAGGTAAAGTGCTCTTTTACTTTTATTCTTTCTTTAAATTCATTGGTGGTTTTTGTTGAAAATCTTCTTTTGATTGTGGTGATGATTGTATTGAGGCCGTACCAGAAGATGTCTCTGTTTTTCTGTTCTATTGGTATGCTTTTGGGCTTAGGTCATCAGTGCACTTCAGAGCAGGCTTAATCTTCGTTGAGGCAAAACATGAATATTAATTCATGTCATAACTTTTCATTAAATTAAATTAACTCGTGCACTACATGTGGACTATTTGAATTTGTATTATGGCATGGTCTATTCTTCTGATGTCTGTCCTTTAATTTCTACTAGTGTTCTCTCCATACCCAATATCGGAGTCCTCTTGAATTTTACTGCAATGCTAACATAGGTAGAATAAGAAGTTGCATCTGTAATGCCACGAGCAAGATAAGTTATTCCATGCTATGCGTGAAGTTACTTTTGTGTCGGTCTCAGGTTGTTTTGTTTGTTCTACTTTTAATGAGTAACGATTTATGATGATTGATTACTTATGAATCTATTTCCTTGTTACCTTTCCAATTCCAGTGCGCTAGAAGCATTTTTTTAGATCTAGTGTTTTTGGATGATTCAAGATCTCTTTAATTTGTCTAATAGCTTGATCAGACCTATACAAATGCTATTTCAATGAACAACATAATGATTAGGTTTGGGAAGCTACATGAAGGCAGCATTGAAGATTAATCATCTTGGAGACCTGTAAAATATTAAATGTTGGGTCTGCCAGTGGAGACCAGATGTTTTTCACTTTAAACTTTTTATGGATTTAACTTTTCGCTGCCTATTTTTGGTTCGCCTTTCTATTACTTTATACTGACAATGTCAGATAATTTTGGATTATTTATTCACAATGGTAGGGTCTGTTATTGTAAGTACCATATGAAGAATGCCAAAAGACTGCACTATTTCTGGTGAATTCAGTTAAAGTTGTTACAGGATACTATTGTATTAGATATTGGAGCTGTGATTGTAAGAAAGTTTTTATTGCATTTTTTATTTTGGTTCTGGACAGTTTGCCGGTGGATCCATGCTTGTACAGTCATGATATATTAGCTTCTCATGAGCATATAATCTTAAAATGTATATCTTCCTAGTGAAAATTCTGAATTAAACAGTTTTCAGCTTTATATCTGGCGTCGATGTTCACACTGAGGTGTGTGCAGTTAAATCCGTTAATGAATGTAGAGTGTGCAATTAATGTGGAACCAAGATGATTGAGAACTGCATTGCATTATTTTTGCTCTAGTTCAAACTCTTTTGTGAATCTAACTTTAATGTCTAACAAAGTTTACTTGTAAATTTGGTTATATAGCTTCTAATATGGAATTTCAATGTACATCCTGAATTGATGAGTTCTGTTATTCTAGTTTGATGTGTTGCGAATGAAAAACTCTTGAGATGCTCTGTGAAGTTTTATTCATTGCAAAAAGATAGGATTGGATCATGCATATTCATTCCTTTTCCTTTGTATGTTTGTGAGTTTAGTTATAGGCAAGATTAAATAGTTGAGCGTTAATGCAACTGGCTTTTGAATAGATTTTTACTTTTAAGCATCCGGAAATTGTGTAGATTTGTGCTGAAACTTTCATCCTTAATCCTTAGTCTTGGTGCTGTGTCCAGTCGCAAATTCTTGATCTTCCCTGGTTCTGCTTTCATGTTCTACATGGGTTCTGTTAATTGTTATTTTAGATCATGATAGACGCCTGCATCTGAGTTTTTTTTTCCTTACAAAAGGCTAAAAGTTTTATTTAAGAAAATGATCAGTTTGTTTGAGAAGCTATAACTTTGCACTTAAATTAGACTTCTATCTATTTGACTGGAACTGGTAGTTGAGACTGAGTATTTTCTGGTTTTTTTGTATGATCTCCTGGCATGCTGATGTTGGTACTTGTTTTTACAAAAGGTTATTTCTTCTTGGTTTGGACAAGTATGGGAAAGGTGATTGGCGAAGTATATCAAGAAATTTCGTAGTGACGAGAACACCTACACAAGTTGCCAGCCATGCGCAAAAGTACTTCATCCGGTTAAATTCAATGAACAAGGACAGGAGGCGATCCAGCATTCATGATATCACCAGCGTCAACAACGGAGACATTGCAGCACCGCAGGGACCTATAACTGGTCAAGCAAATGGCATTGCTGCTGGAGGTGCCGCTGGAAAATCTGCCAAACAAAACACTCAACACCAGACCGCTCCCCAGGGAGTTGGTATATATGGCCCTGCAACGATAGGCCAACCAATAGGAGGTCCTCTTGTATCAGCAGTTGGCACCCCAGTCAATCTTCCTCCCCCTGCACATATGGCTTACGGCGTCCGAGCTCCTGTTCCTGGATCTGTGGTTCCTGGTGCACCAATGAGCATGAGTCCAATGGCATATCCGATGCCGCCGACAACTGCTCATAGGTAATAGATACTGTTTAGCTGCAAAATGTACAAAAACAGAAGACTATTTGCTTGTGTTTTACATTGGGATATTGGGTAGAACTGTTGTGATCAGAATAAGGTTTCTGCATAGTTGTTTATCCTGATGCCATTCTAAAATAACCTGCAGGGAGGGAAACTATGTATTCATCTGTAGTGTACAGGCAGCTGCTGGGAAAATGTGCAAGTATCTATGGATAGAAACTAGTCAGTGTATCATTTTGGTCTTACACCACTTCTTTGGTCCTAGTTTTAGGCACTTGTAGTAATTTTTATTCTATGTTCAAATTTGTAAAGGACCATTTATATTTGCACTATTTGGAATAGCAAATGTGGGCACATATTGTGCCCAAAAGTATTCTTGAATTTCTTCTTTCAATGGTTGCTCTCACTTGTGCATACATAACTCAACTTGGTGTGCGAATTTTTCAATGAAGACGTTCTCGCCAAGTTGCGGTGAAGATATTATGTAACTTATCATGTTCAAATGCAAACCTGCAATTAGCTTCTGGACTGATACGATGTTAAAAGTATACTTGTTGATGTGTTACCGATGTGGCAAAAAAGGCTTTCCTTGACATGAGCCAATGAAAGTCATGAAAAGATTGCTACTTTTCTCATGTTGACATTTGAAAGAAGGATTAAATCTTAAGTCCAAACGCCAGCTCAAAATAACATGCATCAAACTATCACAGAGTTGATGAGCATAAGATAGAATATCATTATTGGTGGTGGCATAAATTGTTAGGTGTGCATTCTTAACCTTAAAATTTGGGATTCAATTCCATTTGCAAGGGAAAAAAAAGCAACAAAACTTGCCATCTTCTTTATATTATCTTCAGAAAGTCACAATCATGACACTGCTTTCTTTTCTTTCTAGTTGTGAATGATCAAAATATGACTATGGTGATAAAAAATTCCTGCCTACCAACCTTTTTTTTTATGCCTTTAAATACATATTTGAAAACGAGTTTCGATCACTATCAACCATCTGTCTCTCAGAATCAGCATCATTTCGTGTTGCTTTCATTAATTGGAAATGCAGAAGACAGTGTCTAAGGACCAAGTTATTGGAGTTCCAGTTATCAACTTAGCTAGTCACATAAACAATTTAGAGAATGTATGTTTCTAAAGCCATGAACGTTAAATTTGCAGGAACAGTTGAATCAGTGCTTGAAAAGATGAACAAGTTAAGGAAGAAAGTAGAGAACTTAGAGAGTTTTTGGTTTGTGTGTTGATGCGTATTCTGAAGGGAGTAAGTAGTGTTATTTATAAGCTCATGAAGTGAACATTGGAGTAGCAAATGTAACGTTAGCGGCTAAGAAATAGGAGAAAGACATAGTAACATTGACTGCTGAGAATATATCAAAAAACATGTTCTTCATTTAAGTTGAAAGGTTCAACGGTCCAGCTAAATAAATCTGAAAGAATTAACGGAGATAAAAAATAAAATGGCGCATATAGGGCGTTTTGTAGATCGAAGTTTTCCGAGAGCGTAGACAATAGCTTCAAAGCGTGTAACAATGTCACTTTCCTAAAGGAATATTTGCTCTCTATTCTGCACCGAGTCAGCAAATCACCTCTAGGATACGATGAAGCAACCCTATTTGCACTTGCAGTAGTGAAAATAGAACCGTGCAAAGATGGTATCTCAGAGAACTCTTT
>CANYCX010376357.1:0-21053 GCA_948193385.1 Breynia disticha f. nivosa | reverse complement strand
GATTCCCTTGACACTGCCCCAACACCAACTTTAGATCTTTCTTTTCTAATTCGGGATCTTCAATTTAATAGTTCAACCGCCAATTCGCTAAATCTCTGGGAAATTTATGGATGGCTGCAACTAACTTTATACATTTTTTTTTATGGAGAAATCATAATGGAAGGTGGTCTTAAGTTTCATGAAGCTGATAGAATGCAGAAGAGGTAGCTCCAATCACAGTAACGAAATCAGAAATGAAATCAGAAATTTGAAGGTGACAAACTCAGAAATTTATTATAGCAGAGGTGTCGACTCTAGCAAGTTAATTATTATAATTCATAATTGATAAATTTAACGGTAGTCAATGAAATTACCACCCATAATTGAACTGACAAAACTCTAAAGATAAATGACTCACTTGGTTTATTTTAGTTAACTTCTTGGAGTGTACTTTCCATGACATACATTTTTCAAGAAATACACTTTCCTAAGAGTGTCGTTTCTTTCACTTTAAAGTCCCCTACAAGTACCCACGAGCGTGTGGTGGAGTGACATTCTACCCCCGATTGGCTCCTTGCAACGCGGGTTCGAGCCTGAGAGACGCCCCTCGTGAGGGAGCTTTTGTGCCTCTCGGAGCGAGCCCGGAATAGTCAGGGTCCAATGTGACCACCTAATACCAGGTGGTTTCGTCGAAACCATCGGACCAAGAAAAAAGTCCCTACAAGTATAATTATTTTATTTTTTAAAAATACTTTTTAACTAATAATTATGTAAAAAAGACAATATTACCCTTAAAAAAATAAGTAGACTTTTGTTGAAAAAATCTGAATTAAGACGTTGGATTAATTACAATAAAAATACAACTTTTAACGATTATTATAACAAAAATTGAGATGTAATTCACTTTTTTCATTAATATGAAACATTCATAATTAAATCCACAAAAAATGATATCTTATTGAATTTTCTTTGTGTGTTATTTTTTTTATAAATCTTGTGTAAGTTGAAAGAAAAAATGTTAGAGAATAAACATAAAAATTTTATAATTTAGATATATAAAATTTAATTGATAAAATTAAATTTATTTAGTGAGAACAAAGATTATTTTAGAACCAAAAAATGGGTTCACTTGTTCATTTTAGTGAACTAGTGTGCTTCTCAGAAAATACACTTTCCAATAAATGTAATAATTAAAGCAACACTTGTTTTATTCTAAAGTTTCTTGCAAGTGTAATTATTTCACTTATTGAAAAATACTTTTTAACAAGTAATTATGTAAATAAAGGCAATATTTACCCCTAAAAACAAGTAGAGTTTTCTTAAAAATTTTAATTAAAAAGTTAAATTAGTTACAATAAAAAATAAAAATTTTAATAAATATTACAACAAAAATTGCGATGCAATCTATTTTTTATTAATACGAAACATCCATAAACCCACATGAAATGATATCTTATTGAATTTTTTTTTTGCATGTTTTTTATAAATCTTGTGTAGGTCGGAAGAAAAAATATTAGAAAAGAAACATAAAAATTTTATCATGTGAATATATAAATTTTAATGGGTAAAATTGAATTTATTTAAAGAAAATAGGGATAATTTTGAAATTAAAAAATAAAGTCCCTAACAAAGTTTAGTTGGGGAATCAACTTCTCTGGTGCTCTTTAAGTTGAGAGTGCTATTTTTTTTGGGAAGTAGAACCCTTTTTTAAACCAAATGAAGTAAATGTTCTTATTTCGTGAGAAATTGCACTTTCTTAACTTACTTCCTCCAAACCAAGTGAGCTCAAAAAATTTTACCGGAACGGATGGATACAGGCTCCCGCTGTGCTCCTTTAAGTCCGTCACTGGCAAATGGTATAATGTTGAATTCTTATTTACAAGCGAATATTTTACAAATTCGAACTCCAAAAACCATATTGAAAAAATATATATACAATCCACACTTCTGCACTTGCAATTTCCCTGAGTGGCATCATATGCCTCATTAGAAATAAATGATGAAAGGAAAACTTCTGTTTCCATGAATAACGTGAAGGGTGGAGGAGACTTCAACTTGTTTATACTATAAAATATGGAGAATTAGAAAGTGATAAGATTTTTTAATGAAGTTGATGGCAATCTATGCTCATGTAAATGTTTCCAATAGACAATAACACGTGTTTTTGTCCCTCTAAACCATCTTCTTCACCTCCTAAAATATTATAGTTCCTCATTTTGCTTATGTGTCCATTCCTTTTCCTCTGATTTTGATATGGTGGAGACCTTCATTATTGCCTTCTTTTTGCTTATTTAAAACTTTTTTTAATTATTCTTATACAATTAATAATATTTTTTTAAATACAAATTTATTCATCTAAATATCGATTAAAACAACTCATTAATAAAAAATAATAAAAAATGATATGATGATTATTGTTTATAATTAATTTAACTACTCATTAATAAAAAAATAATATAAAATTCATTTGTCAAAATTTTAAGTAATATAAATTATTGATAAGACGTTTTGTTATTATTGTTTGACTCCTTTTAATTGGATTGCAGGAGTCAAAATATGCTATTTTAGCAAGAGAGATTCAAGAAAAATGCGCAAGTGAGGAAACAGAAATCAAAGGACGACTAATTCTCATATTAATTTTAGGATTATTGGCGTGCAAGACATTGGCATTAAATTTGTGTTTTCTTATCTTTTAATTTATTGAAATTTTGTAATTAAAGATTTAACACTTCTAAACATTAAGATAAATTATTTTGTTTACTTCCATTAATGATCAAATTTCCAAGCACTTCATGCTAAATGACAGCTTTAGTACCACTGAGATTCTGTTTTTCAACGAATTTATCTTGTAAAATATTATAAATTTAAATTATAGTGATGAAATTGAAAAAAGACTGGATGGTTGGTTCATTGATCAAATCGGTAATTTAAAAATAATATAAAAATAAAGAGTATATATAAATATACAACATTATTTAAATTTTAAATTATTTAATTTTTTTCAATATTTAAAACCGGTTTGATTCACCGATTCACCGGTTGAATCAGTCAGTTCGCTAGTTTTTACTGGTTTAATACTGATTCGCTTGCAGACCGATTTGAATGGTAAACTGGGACAAGAGCAGTGACCGATCGGTTCGTTCCGGTTTTTATAACATTGATTTTTAGAAGAAAATATAGAAGTATTCTAATATTTAAATGTTGAAGTGAAAAGAGGTGTCAATTCAAATTGTCGATCGTAATTGTAACAGTGATTTTTTTAAATAAATATAATTCTTTATGATATAAATATCATAAAAATTAAATTTATATTATTTATTTTGTATCTAATTATATACTCAATAATTGTTTTATCCGATAAAAATTGTAAACTTTATCAGTAGAGTTGAAAAGCATACTTGGTTGAAGTTATGGAAAGTTTTGATTGACCTGCAAGATAGTTCAATTCATATATTGCTAGGCAATGATCCTAATAATTAGCATCTTAGGTAATTAGACAGGAGTTGTTGCCACAGTTCATAAGGGACCATCATAGCCTGCCTTTTTGGTGTCATTTCAGACCCACCCAAATTGAATAATATTATAATAAGACATTGTAATTAGTCATCTCACTTATAATTAATCACTATTTTCTTCCACAAAGCAACCCAATCTTCTGTCATCACGTCTTGAAAGTCTTTGCAAAGCAGTTGAAATATCATCTCTACACCATTCTAGCAAGAAATAATCTCTCATTTAGATCTAAACTATGGTTAGATTACACCACGTGGGTTTTGATTTGATTAAGCTTGTTTTTTCTTCTTGTTTTCATCGATATAAGTTTGTTTTCTTAATTTATAATTGGATTTCTATTGTTAATTTGATGTTACAACCACTAAATTATATCGTCTCGAATACAAATCCAACAACTCGATCCATATGTTGCTGTAAGACAGACTTGAACTCTCAACTAATATTGTAAGTAGAAGACAAATTTGCTAATACCATATTTTAATTAGGTATGCTTTTGCAAGTAAAAATATGGAGTACATTCATCTACTTTTTTGGTAAAATAATTGAAATTCCAATCGAATTTTGCGATGTAGTGCACGAGGATTTGTTAAAAGAAGAAAAATGACATAAATATAATTGGTTTAATAAGCTTGCCAGTGGCAATATTTTTATTTGAAAAGCTAAGTATATAGGAGGAGGCCTTTTATATATAACACACATGCTAGGGTTAGGGTTACCCATCTATCCTCACTCATCAACTCCATAAAAGCTTGTGAAAGTCACCTTTTACTCGTTCTTATACACAAAACCAAGCCAGCGTTGCCTTCCTTCTCATTCCTTTGATTTCTCCTTTTTGAACGACTCGATTTGATCAAGAAACCTATATCCGATCATCACTTTCTTTGGGCAGAATCTAAACAAATACTAGGGTTTCAAATTATGATGAAGAAACGCCAAGTTGTGTTAAAAAGAGACCATGGGTCTGGAAGGTCAGCGTGTAGTACTACTTCATCTTCTGTGCTGAGGAGTGTGAGATACGGTGAGTGCCAGAAGAACCACGCGGCGAACATGGGTGGATATGCCGTTGATGGTTGCCGGGAGTTCATGGCTAGCGGCGAGGAAGGGACTAATGGTGCTCTAATGTGTGCTGCTTGTGGATGCCACAGAAACTTTCACAGAAGAGAAGTGGAAACTGAGGAGGTATGTGAGTATTCTCCACCTAGTTCTAGCCGTCGATAGAATTTGGAAACATAAAACAAGAAAGTACTAATAGAAGATTATGAAGGATCTTTTATGTATAATTATATATAGATTGCACTGATTGCTGTTGTATATGAATTGTTCTATTGAAATTTGAAACGGATAAGATAAAATGAAATAACAAATTAATCTCGATGAAGCAACTGTCTTCTCTTTGAAACTATTTACAAGTCATGTCATTTATCGAACTTTCAAGCAATTGATTCTCTTCAAGATTTATTTTACAGAAATTCTTCTTTCCTTTCAAGTGATTGTATCGATTAGTCATACTAGTCATTAGTTCACATTAGAATATATAAGATTTCTAGAGAGGATTGAAGTAGAAAAATGATCATTAGATAAGATGAAGGACAAAGACCACATAAGAAGTTTCTTCCAGTGAGGAGAATGCTTCGAAAATTGCAATATTAGCTGTCTAAATCTCCGAACCAACGAGTCATGTCTACAAAGGGGCAAGATCATTGCCAATCTGTTAGGACATTAAAACTGACAGCTATCTTGTACAATCTGTTGTATTAATATACTTCTCTTCATAGGAATTCTGGATTAACTCAAGGTTATTTTTTTGCATGAATTCAATCTCTTCAAATCTTCTGTCATGCATCGATCTCTGTAGAAGAGAATGCTTATACACATAAAATGTTTGAACATGGAAATCTGGAAATTGTTTATTGATCTTGTATAGGTCATATATCAAGACAAGCAAATATGGAGTACAAAAAATCTCTTTTGCAACGATTGTGCAAGTAGATTTAATTTTCTAGATATTTGAGCCTATATATGGGGCTCAAATCAATACTACATTTGCTTGCTTAAGTGTGCTGAATTTTAATGTCTCCCCTCTTAAAGAGGAGACTCCTCAATGAGTCAGCAGATTTTACCGTCCGATAAGAATTTGGTTTAAATTTATTTTTATTGTATTTGACGATTTCAATTCGTTATATATCTCATTGATTTCCGTTTTAAGAGAACTCATAAATAATAAAAGTCCCCTTTTAAGTGTAAGGTATGTTTTCTTTTGTTTTCTGTTTTTCTGTTCATGATAGATAGGCTAGCAAACCAAACTGGTTAGAAGTATTTCTTGACAAAGATGGTTTATCTAGGCATGATTATCAGATTTAAACAAAACTTTCAAACAAAAACAAAATAAATATAAAGGCCCACTTTAGCAATCATGCTATCAACATGCCATAAAATTGTCTTAAATATTTTAACTTGGATGTCACTTTGAAGTTTGAACAGACAGAATTTTATAATTCTTGCAAGACTGACCCCAGCTCCTCTCTTCTGGGTGCTGGAACTAGCTAGAGAGGCGCAAATAATTATAAAGAAGTTCACTAAGGCATAAAATATTGAACTCACAGAGAAGTGGAAGCACAACTTTATATCTCTGTCTTGATATGTTTCTTCAATCTATAGGTAATATATTCTCATGATCAAGATAGGATAATCCATAAATAATTCTTCAAATCCTTTACAAATTTTATGCTACATTGATAAGAAAAAGAAATGCTAAGTTCATGTTTCTTTAACATTATTGCTGTTATGGTCAATCTGTAGTTTCTTGACTTCACAAGACTATATCCAAACTTCATGCTGGTTTGAGAATCTATTGTGTCATCCTAAGGTAGGTTTTTCTCCAAATTTCACCCTAAACCAAAAATCTATTCAGAGAATCTATCCGTTATCAACATCAATATTTCACTAAAACTTATTCATGAACCTAACGATAATATTATCATTGGAATGATCTTAAACGGCCAAAATCATTTGATTTTAAACAAAAACACTAATGAAGTTAAACATAATGCCTATGCCTGATTCGGGTTCGACTATCCAACACAAATCGAACCTATTTCTTTTAATTCAACCCGCAATAAAGATATTAAGTGAACAATACATACATTTAGATGGATTGTTGTTTATAGATATTAGCCAGCATGTTTGACACAAAGTGGTTGAAGGTGGATAAAAGATAGTTTGCACTTAGAACCAATACGAAGGCATGTATGGCAACTCAAAAATCATTACAAGCAAAGAGTGGTGGTGTGATTAGATAGAAGGATTGACACATTACCAATTAAGCAAAGACTTGAGGGCATTGACATGATATGTTGACACACACATTGCCCCAATCTAAAAGTTCAATTTGTCACTAAAGTTTTAGCCTTTTAAGAACAACTCCTTTATTTATTTATTTTATTTTTAGATGAAGGTCCATTACAGCTTTAATAATGTACTATGTATTCTTTTTTAATTTAGCTTTTACTTAGAATATGGTTTTCGATTCGTTCTCATATTGGAACAACTTTGATATCAATTAATTAATTAATTAATATTATAGATTTCATAAGCCTATAGTTTAATATATTATATACAACTAAGTTGACCAATTCTTTGCACTAAAGGTGAAAAATTGAATAAGAATTGACAAACTAGAATTAGAATTGTAGATTCTGAACTATTGGTTCTGGATTCGAAACTGAATCACTGGAATCGGCTAGTTTACAGTTCAGTTTCAATTTTTAAAAACAATAAACCATGAACCGTCAATTCGATTCATTTATAGTGAAAGAGCCAGAATTGACTAGGTCTGATCCCAATCCAGTTTTAGTTCTATGAGTATTGAAACCGGAACCGAATCACCAAAAATCGACTAGGTCTGATTCTGATTCCATAAGCCTTAAAACCATGAACCAGTTCCAAACTATTTTATACTTCTACTTTGGACAACAACAATTTATAGTCTAATCATTTAAAACTGCCCGAAGCTTAACTATTGTAATAATTCCCTTTGAGAGTATCTCTAATATTTAGATAGTGCTGGATTGAATTTAGGATCCTTTTGATGATGTTTTTTTTTTAAACCTTAATATCAATTACCAGCAAGAAGATAGATTTATAAGAAGTTTGATGGATATAATGACGTATACTATATAAGTTTTGTTCTTTTGTCATAAATTGTGCTTTAATTTCGTAGTGATGCAGCAGAGAAGATGAGATAGAGTAATGTATTTGACATGTTCATTTGTAGTTTAGATATATCTCCTTTTTTGGCAATTTCATTCTGTTCTAAAAGTTTGATGGGTTTATTTTCTTATTTTCTAAAAGTTTGATTTTTCTTTTCAAATTACTCTTGTTGGAAAATGATATTTTTTATATTTCGGTTAGGATTCTTTAACTTGGTAAACTGACAGAAGTTTGGAGAATAATTTAGGTTAGGACTGGTAATTTTAGACATGAGAGGAAATTCAGTATGAATTTTACTTAAATGAATTCGAGTCATCAATGAGTTAATTTATTATTTACGACTAGTTAAAAAAAGGTTAAATAATTTATGACTAATGTAATATATTTAAAATAAATGGATTAAAAAGATCACCCATTACTAACATAATCTTCTTAAGATCCATTGAGAAATCCTAGAAGTTTTTCTTTTCATTTCTCGTTTTAAAAATTATATCTTTTTAATAAACTTTGTAGTTTTAATTATTTTATATCTGTATTTACTTTACTTTTATTTAGAATATTATTTTATTAGTGAATATTATAAATATATAATTATTTAATTATTTTATATCTGTATTTACTTTTGTTTGCAGAAATTTATTTTCCAAAAAAATATTTTTATAATTTTTCAACTTCTTGTATCAAAGGAAAATAAATAAATAAAATAATAACTTAAAAATCGACGAGATAATAATAATTATTTTTAATCTTTTTTTAAAAATATTTTCTTATTTAAAATATAGAATTATATTTTTCATTATATTTTTAAATATTCCAATGTGGAACACAAAAAATACAGTGCTAAAAAATAAGCTTCACAAACTTAATTCGTGGAAAATTTTTCTCAAAAATTATTTTTCGTCAAACAAAAGAAATTTTAATGTGTATTTATTTGTATATTTAATAGATTAAATGGATTAAACTTGTTAAATAAGATAAATAGTTAACCAACTAAAAAACAGATTAATGAATTACACATGACTTGTTTATAATGATCGGATTGAACCATGTAATCCATTTAATAAACAAACAGGTTGGATTCAGATTGGTTTAAACAAAAATGCAAACCATGGCAGCATTACATGCATCTAAAAGCACTTTTGTTTTCTGGTAATGAGTTGGGAAGTGTTGTATATGCAGCAAGTTTGAGCTGTTTTGCATGTGCCTATCTCATCAATTATTCTATTTAGCATCTATTCATTCTTTGCTCATTAATTATGAACAACCAAAAGAAAACCTGAATTGACTATTGATTATATCTTGCACATGCCACATCTCATACCTTCAACACATATAATCACATGCTAAACCCATAAATCACCCATTTAACATAGTTAATTATCTCCTTAGCCCCTTCAACTGATTTTGTATTCTCTCAGTCCTTTTAACTTTTAAAATTATTGCATTTAAATATAAAAATTAACACCGTTAATTTGGTGAAAAGAATATATTTTATATCCTCACAACCCCTAAACTTTTAAATACATAATATTTAACAAAAAATCATAACATCCTGATAAATTAATAATATTTTTTAAAATATAAAAAATAGTAAATTTGAGCTGAATTTTATAAAACTACATAATTGAAATGTTTTAGATATATTTTAAATCATAACACCATCTAGCGGTAAACATAGTTTGATGCGAGCCAATTTTTTAATTGATGTTAACTGTCCAAATCGATCGGTTCGTTTAACCACCGGTTCAGTATGGAAAAAATCTAATATTTTTGCTAGAAAATTTCCGACGAAAATTTCAGACTAAATCTGTTGAAAATTTGTGATGGAATCTGTTTGGCCTTTTGTAGTTGGAATATTAAAATTGAATTTTAAAAAAATACGATGCTTTTTGGACAGATTTTTTCATACGAAATCTGTCGAAAATTCGTGACAAAATTTCGTTTGATTTTTTTGTAATTAGAATATTAAAATCGATTTAAAAAATATGATGTTTTTTACGGATTTCGTTAGAAATTTCCAACACCGTCATATTGAATTTTTTCACACCGAACCGTTGGTTAATCAAACCGATCGATTTGGACAGTTAATAATTCAATTAAAAAATTGGATCAAATTTAATTGTGTTTACCTTTGCTATGATTAAAAAAATGTCTAAAAAATTTCAATTTTTTAGTTTTACAAAATGTAACTCAAATTTACAATTATTTATGTTTTAAACAATATTATTAATTCATCATAATTTCAAGATTTTTTTATTAAATATTATGTATTTTGAAGTTTAGGAGTTGACAAGATATAAAATATGTTTTTTTTTTCAAACTAACAGAAAAAAACTAGCAACGTTAACTTTTATATTTAAATGCAATGATTTTAAAAGTTAAATTGGCTAAGAGAATATAAAATTAGTTGAAGAATAATTAGTGTAAATTTAATGAGTTATTCATAGATTTAGCATAAACCCCTAAAACTAGAGATGTTTATTGCTAGTTGAACTACTTGGGGATGGTTCAACCACGCAAAAAGGACAATTAATGAGGCGTCTTTCACTTGTTCGAGATTCTATAAGCAAGTGTTGAGCCTTCCTTAATATGCCTGTAGAGCATGAAGGAAAAGCTCAAAGTACTCTTTCGTATACAAAAATGTCATTCACAAAATAAATGACTCTGATTCTTTATGCACTTTTTTCTTAAACTACCCTTAGTTTATCCCACTTGAGAAATACAAATTGGTTTCAACAAAAATATTGTCACTTAAATTGAGACGGAGGAAATGGTAGTAAGACATTTCGTAGAGTTGCATCATCACGAAACCATAGAAGAGTTGCTGCTGTCTTCTCCCAAAAACTGTCATTGTAATTACATTGAAGGCCGCTAACTCCACACACACCATGCATAAAGGATTGTAGCAACTTACAAGCCTTAATTAAGAACAGGTTGTGGAGGAAGTTAGATATCAATTACCAACTAAAGTCAGAAATGCAAATGGCAAAATGACTGCAAACACTGAAACCATAACCTTAGCAGTTGTCGGTCAAATATCTGATAAACCATATCACTAATGGAAAATAATTTTAGGACAGTAAACAAACTTGCACATAAACATATTAAAATCTCTCAAACACTGTATAGTTACAGCATGAAAGGAACTTATAACGTCAGAGTAAGCATGTAATTATAAGAAAACGAAAAGAAGACTACCTGGAGATCAACAAAGGTATTATCACCAGTACTACCACTGAAACATGGGTTTAGCTATATCTATCTCTAGATGCAGCACTTAGTTCATCAAGGTGTTCAGCTAATAATACATCATACAAAGAATCAATCCACAACCTAGATTCTGAATTCCCTAGGCCTAGTTAGATACAGATAACAAACACCCTTAATTGCAATATGGCAATCTTGATATCAAACCAAACTTCGAAATCCATCCACAAGCAGCAGACAGGAACATAGACAAACCCTCAAAAAATTTCAACAAGACATAGCAACCTCAGTTGCTCTTGCACAAGAAATGTTGAAATAGAAGTCTGGAACAACCAGGTAAATAGAGCACCACTACAAAGTAAAATTAGGGGAAAAGATTGGATTATACAAATTCTTAAATCGACCCACAAGTATCTCATTAAACTGCCACTATTGTTCATGGAGAGAAAATGGGGGTGCCTTTGAAGTATCGTGAAAAGAAAAAATTTGATTACTAGTCAAACGCCACGATAGTCGACAAATGAGGTTGGTTTGATAACACCTAGTGTAACGTATCACAAAAAAAAAAAACACAACCAGTTTAACAACTCCCTTGGGAAGTAATAGAATAAATCATCAAATCTATCCAACAACTCGCAACAAACTCGCGTTGCTTAAGGATGAAAGTTGAGAAACATCCAGACTTACCAAAAATTGATATACCATATCAGCAACAGCAAACCAATTGATGAATATTATAACCTCATCGATAGTAAACAAGACAAGTATTCTCCCAACTGAATAAATGAAACAATTTACTCAAGCCAGGAAGAACCGTAAGGAAAAAAAAATGTAGATAAACCTAAAGCCTATCAAGTTTTAGTCATACATCGTTAAATACTCCAGATAGCTAATCCAAGCATATATATAAATGCCCACGCCATCAGTATAGATGCTATGCAGACATCAATTCAGGATAAGATGAGCCTCAAAACAAATAGCACCATGGAGAAATTTAGGAAAAACGATGCCGCCGAGACAACTCTCAACTGCCAATAATGAAGTTAAACAGAAAAAATGAGACACAATCACCAACAAGACATACACCAACACAGACCATATTATGTAAAAAGAGCTCATTAAGAAGAAAGAAAATACATCACCTGATCAATTGCCAACATGTGAATCTGTTCATGATCTGCTCGGGCAAGTCATCTAGTTGACAATAATATCATCTATCAATTGAGCGGAAAGTCACTTTAGCACTAAAGACAATCACAAAATGACTTAATCTGACAGGAGGTCCACATTTTTTGCCAAAAGAAGTCATTAATCTTATATCACTTTACAAGATAAAGCATATTATCATAGCACAAATTAACCTCAAGTAAACAACATAAATCTCATGATAAAATTGTACAATCCAAGTAGTTAGCAAGCATACATCAACAGGAAAGAAAAGACATTTGCCTTCATAGCTGTGTTCCTTTTAACATCCAACACAAGTTGACATCTGCCAAAAAGTAAAATCACATCCCACAGAAGAAAGACAATTATTACCAGAAAATCTAGTAGCAAACTCTGCATCAAGAGAATAGCACAGGAAATCCTCATTAATCCATTTCAGCTGCCAGCAGTAAACAGACTCAATTAAAGATTTATCAATATGTATTGAAAAAAAGTCTCGATCAAAATAAAAGTTCCACAGAAAAGTAAAAATAAACAGCTTTAAAAGGACAATGACACAACAGAAAGAGCACAAAAAAAGTTCAATCCATCAATGAGTTAATGGCTAATGCCCTTCTTTGCTTTAAGTGATTCAAGAGCTTTCTTCCTCAAATCAATCTCTTGTCTTTTCTGCTGGGATTGTGTGTCTTCATCATCTCTTGGATAAGAATCCCTCGTCCTATCATGTTCATCTTCAGAAGAATCAATGTTATTGCGATCTTTTAATTTCTGCTTTTCTGCACTTCGCTCTTCCTTTCTTCGACGCCGCTCTTCTCGCCGACAGCGCTTCTCCTCCTTCCTCAATTTCCTTTCTTCTTTCCTTCTCCTTTTAGCATCTTTCCTCGCATCAATTTCAGAATCATAGCTGTCAGCATCATCAGAAGCTTCTTCTGGCTTATGCAATCGTTTATGCTTCTGCCTTTCCTTCTTCTTTGCTCTGCTCTTATCACTTTCCTCAGAGCCAGAATCATGAGTCTTACCACTTTGATCATGATCAGATTTTTCTAAAACAGCAGTAGTTTTAGATTTATTTTGCCCAACATTGTCCTTAACATCATTTGAGAGCAGAAGGTTTCTGTCATCTGATTTATGATGTTCACCAGCAACTGATTGCCTTTTCCCATCTTTAAAAAATGTTGGAGAACCTTGTTCATCAGAATTAACAGGATAATCATTTCTTCCTGAGGACTTTTTACTGTCAAAATGTTCCAGATACAATCAATCAAATCATCACATCAAGCATATATGGAATGCCAAAATAAATTAGGCAGTTAATCCCATAAACATACCCCATTCTTTCCTGGTCTTTCTTCCTTGATTCCTGCTTATTGCTGCCTGGAGAATGGCCATTCCTGTTGACATGCTTCACAGGTGAACCCTTTTTTTCTCGGGCAGAATATGCATGCCCCAAACGATTCTGTGAGGACCTGCATTTTCAATCAAAACAGTCATTACTCTCTTAAGTAGTCAAATGTTGATTCAAACACGAGAAAACACAGAGCAAAAAGCTCCAGAAACAATCAAGCACTGACCGAGCATAATTAGTGTCATCACTTTCCCGATCACCGTCGGGACTTGGAAGACACAGCTTCTGCTCTCTTTGTTTTTCAGGACTTCTACTCACACCATTAGAGATCATTCCTCTTCTCTTACTAACAGGACTCTCACATGGACCGGATGACCTGACATTGTGATTAGAGAAGCATGAATATGCAATTATAGAAATAAAAAATTTGCTGTCAAAACTTAGTAATGTTGGAAGGTTTCTTTTTTTCATTACATAACTCATATGAACTTGACAACATTTGCTTGTAACTAAAAGAAAAAATTGAAGCACTAATTGGTTGCAGAATGAGTATACCTGTGGCTTTCCCTAGCAACAGGTGATCTTCTAAGTTCCTTGGGAGATCTACTCCTTGCTGGTGAGAAGGATCTACGCCTTGCTGGAGATGAGAATCTTTGATATGAAGGAGTTGGCAATCTCCTACGCATCGAAGCAGGTAAAGGGGACTTCTTCCGAACAGGAGATGGTGAACTAGATCCATAAAGTGAGGGCGACCTATGATGAGGAGATGCCGATCTCCTAGGAGATGGAAGTGGTGACTTGTGTTGTATAGGAGTTGAAGGAGATTTTTGAGCTCTACGACGTAAAGGAGAGGGTGATCTACGCCTAGCAGGAATAGGTGACCTAGAAGATCTAGGTGAAGATGATCCACGCCTAATGGGTGAGCGAGATCTACCACGTATTGGTGAAGGAGACTTACGTCGTCGTATGTGTGAGGGTGACCTGCGACATCGTTTGGGTGAGGGTGACCTACGACGTCGAATGGGTGAGGGTGACCTGCGTCGTCGAATGGGTGAGGGTGACCTGCGACGTCCTATGGGTGAGGGTGACCTGCGGCGTCGTATGGGTGAGGGTGACCTATGCCGTCGTATGGGTGAGGGCGATCTGCGGTGTCGAATGGGTGAAGGTGATCTACGTCTATATGGAGAATGCAATTTGCGTCTTACCGTTGGAGATGGTGATCTACGGTGTAAAGGAGACCTTGATCTTCGCCTAGAATATGATGATCTCCTCCTTGGAGGAGAAGGGGAGTTTTGAGGGGAATGCTTCCTAGGTGAAATAGATCGTTTTCTTGACGAGCGATAACCCCTTTCAGAAGAAACAGAATGTCCTTGTGTGCCTAGCGATCTAGTTCTACTACGTGACTTCCGTCTATCACTGAAATATACATCAACCAAATTAGATAATTGAAGCAGAGATTCATGTAAAATATAATCATTATGGTTATAGAGGAAATCATTGCTTCCTACTATTCAAAAGGTCAATTCGCATACATATGAATGTGAGGAAAAATCCAGCCACTTATGAATTATATATTGGAAAAATATTATCAAAAGCATAAACTAGATATATACCTTGAATAACTTTGCGAATTTGACAAGGACTTCCTGCCATGAGGCGAGTCCCTGCACCAAAACCCACATGAATTAACTGATGGTTTTCCAATTTTATGTTGGAAATCGTAAACAACGCATCCTTCAATTACAAGGTGAAATACCGATGGGACAATGGTAACCGATCAGCTGAAGGAGGTGATCTGGAAATCCTATAAAAGTTTTAAAATAAGGTAATTACCTAATAAGAAGAAAATTTGCAAAAATTGTATGAGCAATCTAATTAATTACTATCAGTGATAGAAAACAAATGTGCAGTGCATTCAAATCATTTTCTTGAACCACATTACGATATCAGAAGACAAAAAGTAAAAACGATGGTACTTCAAATGATGGTATTTCACGTGTATCACGATAAATCATTTAACTATTACTAAAAAATCTGCTTATCAAGGAATCTTTAGTATACACATGCATACTGAAAGAGGTTCAAGTCAATGACTAAGGGAAATGCTTCTGGTCAAATTATGAAGGATAGAATAAAAACCTGCTCCTTCCTCTCACTCCATTCCTCTTTTCAGCTTCCCTATCTCCCTCTAAACGGTGAATTGAACCTCTAGATGTTACATCTTTTGAGACCGGCCCCATAGCAGCAGCAGCAGCATTTCTTGTATCAGCCCCACCGTCCTACAGTAGTTTGAGGTAAAGGATATGAACCCAAATAATTGCAGTAGCTAGCTGAATGCCATGAAAACACAAACTAAAGTTAAAACAAAAAACCCAATTCTAAGAATTCTAACACTGGCATGAACATGTCAGCATTACCATCTTCTTTGACCTTTCACACCCAATATCTCTGCCATCTTTCTCTTTCTTCTGAATCTCACTTGTTATTCTATCCATTTCTGCCTGCAATTATACATGCTTCTCTACTCAGCAAACAGGTCTTCACACACTAACAGAAACCAAACATAAAAAATATGTCAAACCTGCTTCTTTCGAGTTTCTTCTTCTTTCGCATCCAGGAATTGTTGAGGGACGCCACTTTCATTACTCTGCGCACTTAGAAGAAGCCCCCAAAGCTCTTTCATGAACTTTCCCGTGTTCTTTTCCATGAATCCTGTCAGCGATATTTGAATCTCCTTCCCATTCACTTCCTAAACCCAAATGTCAGACAATCACATTACCCTAAACAATTTTCAATACTAACTCAGTACAAAATTTCCATAACCATAATCAATCCAACACTAACACTTTAAAACAAACAGCAAAAATTTCACACCTTTCCATCAAGTAGACCATAAATAAAGTTGATAAGCACTTCATCTTCAAACCCAAGAAGTTCAGTAACTCGAGTTGCAATCCATGGTCTAATCACATCCATTTTCACCTTCCTCACATCCACCTATACAATCAAAACACAAATTCTCACAACAATCAACAAAACAAAACAACCCAAATGACAATAACAACCTTAAATACACATCATGACTAAACTAAACTGAACAGTGACAACTAACCAGATGATCCAACGCGGAAGCGAACTTCTGTGATTTCAGGAGCTTCGCTTGCTTGTTAGAGAATCGAGTGTCTTGATCAGCAGAAGTTCCCTAAAAAAACATCAAAACGACGATTTTTCATCAGATATTAAGATTCAAAATTAACAAATTAAAAGATTTTAACAATCATAATAAGTAAAAAAAATCATGAATTTCACATTTATTTAAAAGACAGTTTAACTATAAATTTTGATGTTTTTTTCACCAAAATTAAAAGATTTTTACTTGATCAGCAGATGTTTTTTTCACCAAAATTAAAAGATTTTCACCAAAATGAAACTCAAACTTAAAAACACCAATAAACACAAAAATGAAAACATCAAAAAGACATATAATCAATTTTCACCAAAATATTAAAAATAAAAAAAAAATCCCAGACTGCCAAAAACGACCTATAATACCACAAACGATGTCGCGTGATCAATTCTCATCGAATAACTAAAATTCAGTAAAATAATAAACTTTAATTTCACAACCACAACATTAATTATACCTGAAAACTAAAATTCAAGATCCAGAAAATAACTGAACACAGCAAAACGGTGTTGCATAATGAGATTTCGTCAAATATTAAAAAGATCACATTAATATATTTAAATTTCACAGTCAGAATAATGAGCAGTGAATAATTGAGATTGGAGAACTGGAAATGGTAGAGATGCGAATAACTTACCCGAAAAAACCCGCCCGACATTTTGTAGGGTTTTGGAGTAAAACAATTCGACAGGGATTATGTTTGGAAAAGAGGGAACTGTTATAGTAGCTGGAAATTAGGCCGTCTATGCATTGTTGTGATCTATAGACGACAGCGTTTACGAAATTGGGATTTTTGGGCAAAGGATTAAATTGGTGTTAAATTACGGTTTTACCCTTGTTTTTTTTTGCTTTGGCTTTTGTTCTCTTTTGAGTGGACTGTGGAGACGGGAGAGATCGAAGTTTGTAACTGATTCTGCGTGGGCAAATGTGAGAAAATGATACGGTAACGATTGCAACTGCATTACGTGAACAAAAAATGGATCAAACTGAAACGATTCTAACAAATCGACATTAAATGGATTGATATAGACATAAAATTTTAAAAATTGATTTGAACGGTTTATTACGATTTGATCAATTAAAAAATTAAATCGATTCGAAATTATGGTATATTAAATTTAATAAGCACAAAGTTTAAATAAATTATTTTATTAAATTTATAACAAAATTGATCAAACTAAATCAATTTAATAGTTAATCAAACTATTTATTTAAAAGACAATTCAACTATAAATTTCATAAAAAAAAATGAATTCAACTATTCGGTTAACAATTTGATGAGAAAACTAACACGATACCACGAAGGCTAAGGCCACTCATTGGCTCAATCATGAATTGAATTAGTGTTCATAAGAAGAAACTTTATGGAATCTCATGAAATTAGATATTTTTGTGGTCTAAACTTCAATCTTACATAAATGAAAGCATACATTGATACAAGAGTTAAAAACAAAAGATAACAAAACTAAAGATCATAAAAAGTGGGAATTCAACGACCGATAACCGTCTGATCCACTTTAGCTGATCATACTCCCCATGGCTTCTTCGACTTCCTTTGCTTCACTTCCTCTCAAACTCTCACAACTTCACTCTCCTTCATTGCATCGCAACTCACAATCTTTCTCTTTCTCTAATTATAAAAAACCAAAACCAAAACTTTACTCCAAGTCAAACAATTTTCCTTTATTCACGAGACAACCGTTGCTTTCTGGTCGAAGACTTAGAGATACCAGATTGGTAATGAAAGAAATAGTGAAAGATTGTATCTTTACGGTTCATTATGTTTGGAATTTGATAAAAATGTGATCTTTTTGGTAATTATGTTTGGAATGTTATAGAGTTGTGATATTTTGCTGTTCTTTTTTTGTTTGTAGGTTGTTTTTGCTGCTGGAGAGGAAGGCTCGGAGTCAATTGATAGTGAGGGGAGTCAACAAGAGGAGTTTTCTTGGTCTTCTGTGATATTGCCGTGAGTTTTTAAAGTTAATTTTTTTGTGCATTTGTCATATTCTTTTTTTAATGTTACGCCCATCAAATATAATCCAACGATATTGGTATTCATGCTGGTTTAGAAATGAGAATGATAGATGGTTTGTCTTCCATTGAGGAGGATATTGATTGAATATGTAAATTTATAGAAGTATTTCTTGCCATGAGAGAATTTTAGTCAAGGATTGGGATGTAATGGTGGAGTGATTTGGAATTAATTCAATTCATGTGGTTTTAGGTTTCTATTTCCGGCATTGGGAGGATTGCTATTTGGTTATGACATTGGGGCCACTTCTGGTGCTGCTATATCATTGCAGGTGCTTCCATTTTAATGTTTCTTTCTAATTATTTTGCAGAAACCTTCCATATGAAGCACAAATTTTAGCTTGCATGATAATGTGTTTGTTAGATCTGATTTTGTTTTTTGTTTTGTTGATCTGTTAGTCACCAGAACTTAGTGGGATTTCATGGTTCAACCTGTCTGCTGTCCAGCTTGGTCTTGTGGTATGATTGAAATTTATGAATCGATATTTTGTATGAATTCTCATGGTTTACTTCTGCATAAAGTTGTGTCAGTGAATAATCACATTGGGTTCTTTTATATAGGTAAGTGGTTCTCTCTATGGAGCTCTTCTTGGTTCCATCCTCGTTTACCCAATTGCGGATTTTCTGGGTACATTTCTTTGTTATTGTGTTTATTCTATAGGGAGTCTCAAATGAATATTTCTCATTCTATTTTTTGGATTTTGAAATTAAAGGAAGGAGACGGGAACTTATTGCAGCATCTCTATTATATGTATTTGGGGGTTTGATCACTGCCTATGCTCCTGGACTTGGTATACTATTATCGGGACGTCTTCTCTATGGGCTTGGCATTGGTTTGGTGAGTTTTTCAAACTCAAAATCCTGTTTTTCTCCTTTCATATATACACAGACAGAATTAGCATTTTTTTAGTGATATGATTTCTATTGCATATACTTTGTAAACATCTGTGGATGTGGTTATATTGCAGGCCATGCATGGTGCTCCTCTATATATTGCAGAAACTTGCCCATCACAGATTCGTGGCACTTTAATCTCTTTAAAGGAGCTCTTCATTGTTCTGGGGATCTTGGTATATAATTGAACAGCTTTATGTTCATGTACCACGTAGGAAATTAGTTTCACACCTTCTCATACAATTCTTAGTATATGTAGCTGAAGTATTGAATTTCTGCAGTTGGGATATTTTGTGGGAAGTTTTGAAATCAATGCAGTTGGGGGGTGGAGATACATGTATGGATTTGGGGTTCCAATTGCTATAATTATGGGAGTAGGCATGTTGACTCTTCCACCCTCTCCCCGCTGGTTGCTTCTCAGGGCAGTTCAAGGGAAAGGATCTTTGCAAGAGATTAAGGAAAAGGCAATCTTTTCTCTAAGCAAACTCAGGGGCCGGCCACCCGGTGATAAAATTTCTGAGAGGCAAATTGAGGACACCCTTGTCTCCCTGAAATCTGCCTATGCAGAACAGGATTCTGAAGGAAGTTTCTTGGAGGTGCTTCAAGGACCGAGTTTGAAAGCCTTCATCATTGGTGGGGGTTTGGTTCTTTTCCAACAGGTGACAAATCTTATCTGCCTTAATAAACTACTTCATTATCTGTTCTCAATCTTTTCTTCTCGTAAAAGAGGGGAGAATGAGGTGATTATGTTTATTGAGAGCTGAATCAAAATCCTGATTGCAATAGATTACCGGGCAACCAAGTGTTCTATATTATGCTGGTCCAATTCTTCAGGTAATTAAGTAAAAACTCTTCTCTATTCTTGAAATGGAAGATTTTTTGCAGCCAATTTACCTATGTTTTTTCTATTCAAGAGTGCCGGATTCTCAGCAGCAGCTGATGCCACCCGAGTTTCAGTTGTGATCGGTGTGTTCAAGGTTCGACTTCTACTGAATATTTTTGAAATGTTTCACTCATTCTCATTCTCACTCTCTGACACTAAATACGGTATGCTGCTGATACCTGATTCAGTTGTTGATGACATGGATAGCTGTCCTGAAGGTAGATGATCTAGGGAGGAGGCCATTACTTATAAGGCGTTGCTGGAATTGTATGCTTTCTAGTTTTCTCTGAACATCATACTGTAATGTCTTTATAATGGATAATGCTTTTTGTTTATCTTGCATTCCTTTACATGTAACATCCTAAAATTTAAATAAAATACCAAATTATAAATAAAATACGTAAAAAGGTACGAAAATTTTTCGCGAATTAATTTTAATAATAATTTGATTAGCAATATAAAAAAATTATTAAGAATTAAAAATCGTAAATGTATTAGTCGATCGTGAAAGGAAAACGACGACAAGTAAATTATTACGAAAGGAGAGTTAATAATATTTTTCGTGCTTATTTAAATAATTATTTGATGAGAAATAAATAACGGGGAGTTTACGACAATTATATTTAGATATTGAATTT
>CANYCX010376306.1:0-24654 GCA_948193385.1 Breynia disticha f. nivosa | reverse complement strand
GTACCAATGGTTAGTACACATCTTAAGCTTTCCAAAGAATCAATTCTTACACAAATCGGAACTAAATTCATGGATTTATGACATTTTAAAGTTAACCATGAAATAAAAACGGGATTTTCAAGTTATGCTTAAGAAATCTTACCAAATTCAAGTTCTTCAATGGTTCCTTAAGCTCCTAAACTCCAGATTTTGTTAAGAAATGATAGATTTAAGTTTGAAGAAGAAAGTTTGGAGAGAAGGAAGAGAGAAGCTCGTTGGAGAAGATGAAGGAAAAGAGAGTGGGAGAAAAAGAAAGCTTATTTTGAGGAAACCATATGATTTGGTCGGGGAACTGGAGTTGAAAGGTGGAAAAGAGATTTCTCCATTCGCCTTGAGTCCATTTCGCTTCGTAATTTATTTTACCTCGACTTAAAATAATTTCCCGATTTCAAAATTCTCGAAATTTATAATCTTAATAACATTGTCTTAATCTTCCGGTTATTTGTTTCTTATAAAATATTTATTTAAATAAACGCAAAAAATTTATTTAATCCCTCCAATCGTATTAATGTATTTTGTCGTCGTTTTCTCTTTCACGATCGACTTAAATATTTCTGATTTTTAAATTATAAAATTTTACATTCTTCACCAAATTATTAATTAAAATAATTCGCGAAAAATTTTCCGGTATTTTATTCATATTTTATTCGTATATTTAATTTAAATACGACATTTTTACAAAATTTTGGGGTGTTACATGCAAACTCCATCTAAGCCGTTTTGTGAGAAAAAAGAGGTCCAAAAGGGCCCAAAAATCATGGTGATTATATGACCTTGGGGAGTAAGGAAGATCAGCTCCCATCAAATGTTCGCCATAAAAGGATAAAATCACTAATTGTGGCCGCCCAAGGACCAAGGGATTGACCACATAATAAAAATAAAAAGGATATGTGCAAGGAATGATATGGTAGCCAAGGCTTAGAAGAGGGAGTGTTTGGGTGAGGAAAGACGATTCAACACACGAAAAGACTCTAAAGCTCAAAGCTTTAAAAAGGGTCGTCCAAAGTATGATTCAGCCTTAATTCATCAAACCTCTGAATCTGAGAGTATTAGAAAAATGGATGGAGGTTAAGGCCAATAAAAAAATCATGAGTATAAAAAGAAGAGAGTAAAGAAAACACTTGACCTAAAGGTTGACGAAAGAAAAAAGAAATTTGTAAGTGAAGTCACATCTTCAGCCTAAAAAATTTTTAAACAATTAGGTTTTCAAAAAAAAAAGTGGAGATTTTATGAAATACTTTAAAGTTGGGGACTTCACAATTTTTGTCATAATGCATGTTTACTAACACTCCCTGTTGTTTTTGGAAGAATAGAATCAGAAACAAAAAGTCCAAGCTTAGGTGCCAAGAGAGTGGGGCGAAAAATGGTGACAAAGGCCAGAAACGTACAAGTGACTTAACCATTGGCCTTGTTGGAGACAATAATTGATGGGCCAATAGAGACTTTAGTGAAAAAAGAAGGTCCAACATTCTCTAATTCTCCATAAACAAGTATGTGGAGTTCAAGCTTTATTAAAAGGATTAGTAGGACAGATTTTCCACTGAGTTGCCTAATTTCATTAGTTTGAAAGAAGAAAATGGGGACAAAATTCATATTTTGTCTTTATAGTTTTCACCAAATTACAAATATGTGGGGGAAAATGTTTGCGAGAAAAAGTGAGTCAAGGGCCATGATATTGGGAGCCAAAGGATAGAATTATCAAGCTAGTGACCAGAATTTTGGAAGTCAAGAATAAAAAAATTGGCCAAAGGAATTAAACACAAAATGAAAAAGTTGTTCCAAGATAAATCAAGCAAATTTGACTACCAAAATAGAAAGGAAACCTAAGGATTGTGTCTGAAATCAATTAAAGGAAATTAGAAGAAAAGTCCAAGGGAGTTAACTCTTGCTTTAATTGGACAAAGTTACAAAAGTTTATGTGGAGAAAAGCCAGAATAATGCACACAATCCAACAACATACAACACAATGAACAGATAAAAACAATTCAAACCATACCTTCTTTCCCTATTGTTGTGGCCTAAACCTAAATGTCAAACTATGTGCAAATGCACACAATCAAGTAATATGAGGGAGTAAAACTCAACCCAAATATCATACCCAAGGAAAAATAGTTAAACACTATTCGAGTTTTCATTACTTATTAAGAGTCCAATCAAATTAAGAGTTGATTTAAGTTAAACCTAAGCAACTATATGAATTAATTAAAGGCAATAATCTAAACAAAGAAAAATAAATCCGAAAATAAAACTAAACTAATGATCACAACTCAATTAAAACAAACTAATAACACTCAAAACCTAAAAACTCAACATTTCTCAATCAAAATCAAACTAAAGCATAACCAATCAAAGCAGACATTTGGCTAAAGCATGAAGTAAATCAAACTCGAATACGGTTACTAAGAACATTAAAAACATGATTCAAACATAAATTCAAAAATCAAAATAAAAAACCCAAACTCATAAACTAGTCGAATCATCAACTAATTCTCAAAACATCAAGTAATTGACATAAAAACAAAAACAAAATACCAAATCAACAGTAAATAGCATCATAAATTTGAAATCCATAAAAAACCGTGCAAAAATTGCAAGGAAATCAATAAAAACAAAGATCTTCAATCCCAAATGCTCCTACCATCATCCAATCTATCATCAAATCAAAAACCTACAATGAAATAGTAAACGCAATCAGAAACCAAAATCTAAATGGAGAATAAAGTAAAAAAAGAAAAGGAAATGCAAAATTGTGAAGGAAAACATGGACTTAATGATCTACACTATGAGAAAACGATCCAAAACTATCCTAAAGTGTTGTATAAAATCAAGGTAGTTGCATTCATGACCCCTCAACTTTAGTATTTTATCACAAAACTCCTAAAAATTACATTTGTTGCACTATAGTCCTTCAACTTTGTTATTTGTATTAATAAACTTCTAAAGTTGATTTTGTTTCATTATGATTCTCTAATCATTTAAGTTTTTTCAATTGAAGCAACATTTCGTAAAATCAAAATTTTAATTTAAAATATTAAACAATTAATTATTTTAAAATATTAAGCATATAATTACTTTAAATATATTTAATAACTATAAAATAAGTATTTAATTTAATTAATTAAGTAAAATATACTTAATTTTATAATTTGAGATTTTTAATTAAAAAATTAAATAATTAACTCACCAACATTTTTTATTCATAATTTTATGTTAATATTTGAATTATTTTTATGATTCATTTTTTTCAAATTTAATAGATAAATTTCATGGATTAGTTTTATTTTTTTATATATTTATTAATAATTATAAGTTATAAATCTAAAAATCTAAAATATTAATTTTCTATTATCATTATTAATAAAAATTTGTACTATTAGATCATGACCTATAATTTTATTATTTTAAAATTCAAAAATAAAAATCTATTGTAAATACATGCTCAGTTATTTTATTTTTAATTTGTAATTACATAGTCATTTTTTAATTGCATGCTACCCAAAAATTCCTAACAATACAAAGACAAGAAAAATAAAACACCGTCATTAGTACTTTATTATGAGGATAGAAGACTACTCAAAAATTTAGCCAGTTGACCTGATACACATGTGGAGTCTAGTGTAGTGCAAATTAGTGCACATTAAACTTTTCTATTTTGAAATTTGTGCAAAATCTCAAAAATACTAAGTTATAATAATTTGTCGAAGCATTTGATAGAAGAATAAAAATATTCATTTCTTGAATATTCAAATTAAAAATAAAATAATAGAGTACACATGTGAGTTATATTTTTATTTAATTTTAAATTAATAAAATTATAAATCATGAACTAACAGTAAGATTTTTTTTAATTGTGATAATAACAAAATTAATAATTTAGAATTTTATAGTTATAACTTATAATTATTAACAGATATACAAAGAAAAAGATACAATAAAAAAAAATCCATGAAATTTATCTCTTAAATTTGAATAAATTTAATTATGAAAATATTTAATTATTAGTATATAGTTTTGAATGAAAAATATAAGTGAGTTCGTTGTTTAATTTTTTAAGATAAAAATTTTAAGTAATAAATTAATTAATTTTTTACTTAATTGATAAATCAAGTAGTTATTTTTTTCATTATTAAATGCATTTAAAATAATTAAACATTTAATATTTTAAAGAAATTAAGTGTTTAATATTTTAAATTATAATTTATATTTTAAAAATTTTTAAATTTTTTGGTGGTAGGACTTCAATTGAAAGAACTTAAGTAGTTAGAGTGTCTTAGTGAAATAAAATTAACTTTTAAGAGTTGATCGATACAAATAACAAAGTTAAAGGGCCATATTGTGAGAAAAGTAACTTTAAAGTGTTTTGTGTTATAGGAACTAAAGTTAAGGTACCGTCAATGCAATTAACTCTATAAAACCTAATAATCTAATCCTTAACGCCTCACTCATTCCTTACGAAACCCATAAAATCCTCTTTATAAGCCTCCACATAAAGAATGCACTGTTCAAATCCTCGGCACTGACATGTCAATTTCCGCGCAAGCTGTGTTTTGTGTTTTTATTAACTAGAACGGTTCTCGCGCCGCCAGCACACTCTCGTGCTGAAATCATTGTAGGTCTCATTCAGTAAGGTTCCCGTGTTGGTAAACACGGGCGTCGTACTATGAAGAAATATTCAACACGCTAGGTGTGCTCTCACACAATAGGTTGTGCATGGAAATCTGGCATAATTTGAGTCCAACACAGCCTCTATTGATTCAACAAGCCAGACGTGTTGGCACTGTTCATACCCGATTCTCCCCCAATTACCTTCATTTATTTCCACAAATATGTTCACACAATAATCAATAAATTATGGTCTAAGAATCAATTTCATGTGAAAAAATAGTCAATAATTTATATAGATATAATATATTCCGTGTGAAAGTATCACATCCAAAATATATAAGATTTTTCAATTAATTCCAATTTTAAATGCAATCTTTAGGGAAATTTGACTAAGATGCACACATAATATATAGTTTAAAGTGTCCAAATATCCTCATATTATATGCGAATCAAACTCACCCACACTTGAATCTTTGCTCGTCCTGACCAAAGTAGGGATCAAGATCAAGCTACCAATAATCCAACAAATAAACACATAGAATCAAATCTTAATCAAATCCAACTATACCACAATAAAAAATTTTATTCACAAAACAAATAATCTAAATACCAATTGCAAACTCCAAATAAATGACTTAAAGAGTAGATACTAAGACTAATCTCATACCATCTCTAGACTAAACAGTAATTGACAAAAGGTTCTATTTATTACCTTATTTATTTAACCTTAGCCTCTTATTAATTTTTTTTCTCTTTTCTTTTCTTTTCTTTTATTTTTATTTTTATTTTCTTTTTCTCTTTCTTTTCTTCTTCTTTTTATTTTCCAAGTACTTCTTTCTCTAGGAGCTTTCTGTAGCAGAAATGCGAAACCAAATGCTTGCATTAGACACTTGATTCCAGCCATTCGCAAAAATCTCTTAATTTCGAAAGTCAGTGCATGCTCATATTCATAGAATAGAGGAGCAAATCCTTAGAATAATCAGAAAATGAGGCGAGGTTATTTATTCAAGTGGATAAAAGAAACAATTTGCCTAAAACCTAAGTCTGTTATATCACCCAACTAGAACTAGTGTATCAATCATGCTCAATTTAAGATCATTAAGTGAAATATAACAATTGGTAAAAAGAGAAATATTTGCACGAATAAAACTATCCATATTGCAATAATAATCTTCCTATCCTGATCAATCAACTATGGTTTAATTATTAGATCAAATGTTTGATCCTTCCACCACACTTATCTTAAACATTGTTCCCAATGTTTGATGTAAGAGAGGAAGAAGTAAAAACATATGTAATAAGTGTGGTGAATAGAAAGATCGAGGATATAGAATAAGTAGAAAAAGAATATATAGAAAGAAAGAGAGATAGAGGGAGAGAAAACACCCCTATACGCGTTGAATGGTGAGATAGACCGAGAATCGAAGAATTAAAGAGCCTAAAAAAGAGAGTTAGAGGTCTACAATGAAGTAAGTATATACATAATGCCAAAGAAAGAAAGAGGTAAAGAAAATAAGAAAAATAAGAACATAAAAAGAACGTGTGACTATGAAAAATAATGCACAAATGGAAATAAATGAATAGTGTTTGGTTGTTGCAGTCAGAAATAGTGTGCACAGGGTGTATCAGTGTGAACACAAGTTGTGTTTGGTAGTAACACGGGCTGTGTTGGAGATAGCATAGGCCATGATGATCGATCAAATGGGGCATTTTGACTGGCGCAAGGCATGTTGGGTACAATAACCCAACACATGCCTCGTGATCAACATCACATCCACTTATTGAACACTGAATTCACAATAACAATTAAGGTTGCAACACAGCCACCGTGTTGAATGACATGGTGGGCGTGTTACGCTGAAAAAATTGACGACACCTGTTTATAAACATAACCTGCACAGAACAAACACTAAATCAACGATCTTAATCCGTAGTGCAAACCTGCATAAATATAGTCTCATCCAGACAATCTAATCAATCGCAATGAATGAAACTAAAAAATGAAGATATGAATCCAAAAATATGCAAAGAAGACTAGTTTTCTTTTTTTTGGTCAAGCCCCGGTATCCTCGACCCACTGGGCCGAGACTAATCCGGTTCGGGAAGGAGTTGGAGGTTAAGGTTCATTTCCCTTCCAATCGACGTTGCGGGGGATCAAACCGTGGTCCGCCCTACCAAGTTCAGCCTCCATTACCACTGAACCAAGAGGTCGTTGGTACAAAGAAGACTAGTTAGAAACCAAATAACATATAAACTCCAAAAGTAAAGTAAATGATTACCATAATGATAACATCAATAAGGTTCAAAAACATATCATTATAAAATCCATACATATAAAGAGGTACTCAATCATTAGAAGGCATGTGGGTGGAATCTCCAGGCAGATACTGTGGAGGTGGATATTGAATCTCTAAAGCTACCTACCGATACGCTGGTGTGGTAAGTGTCAAGTCTAGCTCTGTTGGTAGTGTAAGCACAAGTGTAGGATCAGGGGCCGCTGTAGATGATGCTGTAAGCGGTGATAGGGATTGTTTCAGGCACTAACGCAAGCGTGGTCCACCCAAAGAAGTGCCACCAATCTCTATAGAACTCAAAGATCTGCAGTTGAAACAATCCCTAATGGATTAAAGAACTTGATTCAACACATATAATTTCTACAATTGAATCTCCTGCTCATCTATAATCATCTGCTGTCGTCTCTCGACCTATACGAACCTATGTGATTGAACTCACTGCTTGTCCATTATCTGCTGCTATTGTTGCTCCACAACACCCAATTGAGAATAGATCTTTAGAAACTGTTGCTCTACCTCTAACTGGTGGTAGGTCACTCGTTCAATGTACCGTTGAGTGTTGCAGCTATTACCGGATATAATCATCCACTCTTCAAGATCAGGGAATAAACCCCCAAATGTAGATGCTAAAGACTTCAGGTGGGTTAGAAGTGACGAGCTGGTTGTGGGCTCGATGTAGAAGGTCTCTCAAATACCTCCGAGAATGAGAACCTGGTAGGTTGAGGATTGGAAAATGATGGTGCAACGTCCTGATATACTAAAAAGGTTGGCCTAGGTGCCTAAGGCTGTTGTCTTTACTCGTAATCAATCCCAATCAATCTGAGTATGCCACCATTCTGAAAAATCATATTCATGTTGTCGTAAAGTTGCATGTCCATCCAAGTGGTGCATAGGAGAAAAGTAAGTGAATCATCTCTCACATAGATAACACCCAGGGTTGTGGCTATCTTGGTAACAAAGTATGAACCCGTTAGTCCTCATACCTTCTTATTCTCTTTAAATGAATATGATCAAATAATAGGTGCACCACATCGATTGGCTGGTTGTGCAAGCAAACATATATACAATGTAGGTATCGCTTGCCTACGACACTGTGACCTTTGTGTGTCCACATGATCAAATTTTTTAGCCATCTATGTATGATCCTGAGGCATAGATTTTTGTACTTGCTAAATTTAGACTGAATAGGGTTATAATTACCCTCAGGCAAACCAATTAACTCTTTCCAAAACTCTTCATGATTGCAACCATATCGCTCGAAAATTGTGCGGGTCTAGGAGAGTTATCGATAGACTCCTGACTCCTTAAAGCTATCTCCGAAGTATCAAAATCCCATCGATGCCAAACTCCTGCCAACCTAAACTCAAGAGTATGCTTCTAAAATCCACAATTAAAGTCACTATAAACTCCAGAGATAAGTCTTTGGATAAAACTAACTGAGTGTCCATCCTAGCATACTCTATAAGACCTCTATGAAATAATAACTCCTCAATTCTAAATGTACATCTAATCTCTGAAAAAGTCAAAATCAAAGCATTTCTCGAGAATAATTTCATGTTTAGACAGAGTAGAGTACTTTGCAAACTCCTCATCATCGTCAAATTTCAAGAAAGGATGTGTGGCCGCAGGTTGTTTACATTTTTGTGAAGAGGAAGGTGCCATTTGAACAAACTGGAGGAGGAATCAGAGTGTTGTGTAGCATTCCCGTCCTAATATTCAATAATTAGTGAAATGATTAATATAATTAAGAATGAATTGGGTATGTTAATATGTTAAGAGATGCTAGGATTAGAATTAGGAAATAATATATATGAAATAAAGTTAGAATTATATTTCAGGTGAAAACTGCGCATAAAACAAAGTTGGATTTATAATTGGTATGGTTCAGTAGGTCAGCACAGGGGGTGTGTTGACCAAAATAGGGACTGTGCTCCTTGGAAGAATATGAGAATGGCCGTGTCGAACAAGAGCACGACCTTTGCCTCTAGGGAAAATGTTTTTAGCACATTAGGTGTGTTGGAGGTCATTTGAAAAGCACAGACAGTGTGAAGGCTAGCACGAACATGTTGATTTATTGTTTCTCATAAACCTTGTAAATTGAAGCATAAGATGGCCATTTTATCAATAAAAACCACAATTGAAGAACGAGAATGTATAGAAAAACAAAAAGAAAATAGAGAGAGAGAGAGATTAGAGAAGAGGGAAAGGTGAGATTTTAAGAGATTTAATCTAGGAATTGAGCTGAAAACATACAATTGAGCATAGGATTGAGTCGAGGATTCAAAAAATAAACAGGAACCAGAATTCACAGAGTTAGGGTAAGAAATTTAAGAATTATATGGAGAAAATATACAATTAAACAAGAATTAAACTTAGAATTAAGAATGCGTATAGATTGATAAAGGTCAAGAATTGAATATAAAATTATGCATATAAGTATTTGATTTTTATATACTATATAGATTGTTATAGAGAATTCTATTCATGATTATATAAAACGAAAAATTAGATGAGCAGATCAGGATTGGAGCCCACGTTACTCTGAGTACTTCAGTTAGCAGGTAAGTAATCCAACTCACTTTTAAATACGGTTTAATATGCAATTTTATAAGTACTGTATGATTAAATTATCGATATACGAATGCAATTTTAATATGAAAATGATTGAGTGGAAATACGAATATGAAAGCAAATGAGTACATGATTATACAAAATTTATCATATAGGTACGTATTTAATTAATTAGCGAATATTCACACTATTTACATGTATGTTATCGATATACGATACTGATGATGATATATGATTGGTGGTGATTATTATTGGCAAGATTGATCAATTTGGAGATGCAGGGTATTTAGGGAGACAAAAGAAACTAGGAAATGAGAATGAAAAATAGAGATGCAAGGTTTACCGTTCCTACATTGCATGATTAAAAATGATAATTTATATGACATACGAATTATATGATTACAATAAATACAAATTGGAGAATATGATATGCAATTATATGAATATACGAATACAAGAAAATGTATAACATGTTTATTTAATAACAAGGATTGCTCACTGAGCTCGCAACTCATTAGTGTGTGATTTGTATACTTTTTTAGGATCAGATAGATAGACAAGAGAGTCTACGAGGATATTCGTAGGTGGGTCTAGTTCCTGCTTCACAGCACCTCTCTCTACCTTAGATATTACCAGTTAGGCTTGTTCATATGTATAGTTGCATGATGTGTGTATGCTTGATATTTTTATATAATATTTACTTGATCATGAATGACAGATGTGAAATATATGTATATACATATACATATGAATGATACTAAATTTGGACGCTAAAAAAATTAGCATCCACACGAAAGCTAAATGTTTACTGTCCACATGGAAGCTAAATGTTGAAAAAAATAAAAAATATTTTAAATTAATTATGAAATATAATATAAAATAAATTAAATGAAATAATAAAATAAAATATATAAAATTAAAAATCATATAATATTCATACAAACAATAAAAAGTACAAATAATATAACTATATATCCTACGAGGTGGGAGGAGGTAGAGGTGGCAGCGACTGTCTAGATGTGGACCCATCGACATCCATCTACGAACGGCAGAAGTAGAGCTCCATGTGCCGCTACAAGTCCACAAAGCATCAATCATTGTCCTACATGTAATGCTCTAACATGTCGACACGAGTACGGAGTTGTTGATTCTCCCAATCATTGTGCTATCTCGCTGAGGATTGCAAATCTGTTCGGGAAAAAATACACTAGCAGCATCCCCCAAGCCATAAACTGACCTTTAGGGCTGACCCCTCCAACGGCCTCCATGTAGGCCTCGTACTGGTCCTACAAGCTTGTGTTGCCCTTCAAAGTCCGTTGACTAAGTGTGGACTGGGCGCGTGCCTGGTGAGAAATGTAAGTTATAAATATAAAAATTAAGTCGATGAAAAAAATTTAAAAGAGATTGTGAAATATAACTTACATGAACATCCGTAGGTCTCTCGTTAATGAACTAGGTCGGATCCTTGCGGTGTGTATGCGTCTGAACATAAACATTTAGAGGCTTGTTCAAGCTCGACCTTCTTGAAGTTTAATTATAAAAAAATTTTTAGAAATCAATATTCGAATTAAAAATAAATATTAAAAAAAGTAAATAAAAATAAAAGTATAAAAAACGTACCATCCTCTCGTGGTGCTGGCGGTGCGTGATCAAACCCCAGTGTTCAAGATTGGCCGTGATAAACTATTCGTCTTTTGTTTTGCTGACTTGGCTTGATACCCTGGTGTCCCCCAATATGCCGTCCACACGTCCCACATCGGCGAATTGATCCACTGAGGCTGATGCTTCTGCTGACGAGCCCTTTAAACTATGTCGTTCTATCTACGACCAATTTACTTTTCCCATTATTCCTAGACTTAATTATCTGTCATCTACAGAGTCAACAGGTCCCAAGGGAAATTACGCTAAAAAATTAAATAAATTAGCAAATGAAGATAAAAAACTAAACTTAGTATTTTTGGAAAATTATATAAATGTCGTACCTTCCAAGCTTTGAACCATCGGTTTTTAGTTTCCTTGCTGACCTTTCTGAATTCAGGCACTGACGGATCGAGTGATGATTTGATGATCCATGTGGAATATCGGCTAATTTGGTTGAGAGGCTCCAGTCTACAACATTTTAAATATGTATTATTTGAAAGGAAAATTAATTTACTTACTTGGCATTTAGATCAAAACCTTGAGACTGTGACGGTCGGGCAGTCATAGCAGTGGAAGTGGATGCATTATGATCATGCAGTGTAGATTCAAGGCTTGAGTGAGTAGTAGAGTGGAGAAGAGGAGAGTTTGGAAACCCAAAATTTGCTCCAGTGACATTGATGTCAAAATTGTCCTTATTAAAACCATAGTCTGCATCGACTGGCATCGTTGCAGGGAGCAACTCTGCTAGGTTGTGCACTAAAGTTGAGTGAGGGGGCACCATTGGTGGCATGCGAGATAGTGTCGAAGAAAAGTGTGAAGGCCTGGGAATGTGTGTGGGGCGGTCGTCGGTGGAACGTGTGACGACATCAAGGAAAAATGGGATGCAATGAGGGAGGTCTAAGGAGCCGTCGGTGCCACATGTGACGACGTCGACGAATTGTGCGAGGGGATCACTAGATGGATGAGACAATGCAAGGTCAAGCTGCAACCTCTGCTGAGGTGTAAGGGAGCCTCGCCTCGTGGGGTACGAGCACCTCGTCTAGCGTGACCAGAAGCTCTACATCCAATCATACTGAAAAATTTGAAAATTGAATTGTAATTTTTTAATTAAATAATTATTTATTTATCAAAAACCCTAATAAAATTATAATTAAATAATTCTACATATTTAGAAAACACATATTATAGGTAAATGAATAATTATTCACTAACATTTATGTAACTAACTAAAAAATATTTAAGTCCCTAAAATTTATCTAATTCACTAAACATAATCTAATTTGCTATCACACAAATTAAATAATTATATAAATGCAATAATAATAAAAACTATAATTAAAAGTAAGAAAGCTTACTTTAAACAAAAGCTACTGAAATCAGATAAATCTGCTACCAGTTAAAAGTAAATTTATGGTAAAAATTAAGTGAGGAGTAGAGAGAAAAATTTTGCCTTATATAAGTTGAATTTTTTCAGCATCCACGTGAACGCTAAATTAGCATATGGCAAGGAAGTGTGGATGCTATTTGTTTTTTCAATCTTTCATTTGACTCGACGGGCAGATGACAAGTAAGTAATTTAGCATCCACGTGGAGGTTTCTATCCAATGAAAGATGAAATTTATAAATTACTTACTTTGGTAAGTAAGTGTGGACGCGATTTATAAATTACTTACTTGCCATCTTCCCATCGAGTCAAATGAAGGATGAAATTTTTTTAGCATCCACATGGACGCTAATTTTGTGCGCCTCCACAAGGCGTACCATAGGCGCCAATTTTGCCGCCCTTTTTTGTTGACTAGCATCCATATGGACACTATTTAGTGTCCATGTTGACACTATATATTTTTTATTATTAATTATTACGAATTCATTCTTCATCATCCTCGGTATTTTCACTCATGATCCAACACGGACCAAACAAAATGCGATATGAAATGCATAGGAGGTGAGCTAATGTCAACAAACATAGGTAGATATTAAGTAAGCAATTTGCACACATAATTAGCATCACTATGCAAATACTATTGTCAAAGGAAACAAAGTATTTGAGAATGTGCAAAATGAGGCTAGTGTTAATGTTTAAAAGTGACTAGGCAGGCAATTCAGTGATGTTATAGCATCCTGATCTTTAGGTGTCCTAGCCATATCCCTAGCCACATCCCTTTTCTTTGTCTTGTCTACTACTACTAGTAGCACCTGCAACTTCCTTATTACCCCAGGAAGAACATAGCCACTAACCTCCACAAGAAGAATTCCAGTTGTTGTTTCCTTGGTCCATCGTCAGTTCCCTGGTCCAGCCTTTACTCCAGCCTCCAGATTGTTTCTGACATCTCTTTTAAAGACGCCGTAATAACAAATTGACTGCATCAAATGTATCATTCGACATGCAGAAATCCATGAATTTTTCAACGCCAGCCATAAACTCATTGTTCAAATAATACTCAATAATACATACATATGTCCACTCATGCATTTAACATCCACTGTACACCAAGTCCAACAATTAGCGTCTACGTGGATGCTAAATGGGAACGAAACTTTCTTACTTCACAATTGACAGGATCCATCAATTTAACATCCACTTGGACGCTAAATTTAGAGTCCACGTGGAAGCTAAACATTTAGCATCCACGTGGACGCTAAATGTGTGAATTTAGCGCCCAAATTTAGTGGAAGCTAAATTCACAAAATCTTGTAGTGTAACACGGGCCATGTTCTCACTGTGCCTTAGGTCGTGTTGTATCTTTTTAAAATACCAAAATGATTTGTAGATGTCAGATTAATAGTAGATAATTAACTAAAATAATAGAATAATAATATCTAATGAAATGTTTTTGATTTATTCATGATTAATAGTTAATTAATATCAGATTCATATGATTAATATGTTAATTAGTTTAGAGTGTAACATTTTGGTATCAGAGCAGGGATATGACCTTTAGGGAGTGAATAATTATGTGATTTGTGTTATGCATATGTGTGTGCATTGTATGAAATGTGTGCTAAATCATTTTTATTTTTTTTTTATAGATATGGCTCACCCATACCAACCTACTGAGAGAATGGAAGCTGCAAATCCCCATGATACTATATAGATGTCTAATGCTACATCACATCAAAAGCCATATGACACAACTTATTCTTATTATGATCCAAAACATCTTGACCCACCACCACCTTATTAACCTATTTATAGAGATCAACCAATGAGCTTTTATTAGATAAGATCCAAGAATTTCAAGGAATTGAAGAAGTTGGGTGCTGTTGAATTCTGAGGGACTATTAATCCACGATTTGCACAAGACTGATTAGAACAAATAGAAAGAGTATTTCAAATGATGCAGGAAAAGAAAAAAGATAAGTTAGATTTTGCTGTGTCATTATTATAGGGAGATGTATATGACTGATGGAAGACAATATCGAATGCTAGAGAGTTCCCTCGAGTACTTGCCTGGGAGGATTTTCTAATGGAATTCAGAAGGAAATATCTACCAAAGGTACATACAGATGTTAAACAGAAAGAATTTATAGCTTTAAAATAGGGAAAGATGACAGTAACCGAATATGAATTAAAGTTTACACAGTTATCTAATTATGCACTAATCTCATTCCTACAGAGAAAGATAAATGTAGGAAATTCAAGGATGGATTGAATAAGGACATCTGAAAACAAATTACCGAAAAGGAGATGGGAGATTATGCAGACTTAAAAGACACAATAGTTAGAGTAGAAAAGCTTTTTAAAGATGATGATAGGAATGAAAAAGAAAGTAAACAAAAGAGTAGCACATCTAGGAGAGTTTAGTAAGCCTACAAAGATAGCTAAGTTTACTCTGATTCATGATGGATACTAAGGTTATACAGAAGCTAGATCACGACCTCCTCCATTTTAGACATTTTGCGGTAGAGGGACTAGACGAGGATCCAACAGAGGAGGACAAGTTAGCACGACATCAGTTTCAGTGCCCACTAGACCATTATGTCCATAGTGTAGGGATATCATACTAGAGAGTCTAGGATGTTAACTGAAGGTTGTTACTATTGCGGTCAACAGGGATATTTCCTTAGAGATTGTTCTGACAAATTGAATAAAGAAGATGATGAAGGAAATGTACCTCGATCATAATTAACAGTGCAGAGCAGTGATCTAATATCTATAGCCAGTGGTAGTCGGGGTAGGGGTAGAGGAGCTGTAGTGGGTTCATCGACTAGTAAAGGCAAGGGAGCTTCAGGTAATTAGGCATAGAGACACGCTCGGGCATTTGCTATGTCTAGACAGGAAGCTGCTAATGCCCCTGAGGTTATTACTAGTGAGTTATATTTATTTGATATTACTGCTTACATACTTATAGATCCAGATTCTACACCAAACATTCATCACATCTAGAATAATACGTACAGTGAAAGTAAGACCTTAATCATTGACCCAAAGCCTAGGAGTTCATACTCCTTTAGGCAAAATAATGTGGGTACATATAGTCTATAAACATCATGCAATAAGAATTCAAAATATGGAACTGTTAGATAATCTAATCCTATTGGACTTAAAAATGAATTTAATTTTATATTAGGAATGGATTGGTTATCACAACATTGATCTAAAGTAGATTGTTTTGTGAAAGAAGTCATAATTGAATCAGAAGGACAAGTTAAAGTGGTATTTTGTGAAGAAAGAAAGATTGTGCCGACTTGTTTAGTATAAGCTATGCAAGCCTTTAAGATGATTCGAAATGGATGTAAAGGTTATTTGGTACATGTAGTTGACAAAACGATAACATATGATAATGTTAAAGGAATACAATAGTAGAACGGTACTCGTATGTATTTTCAGAAGTTCTCACAGGATTACCACCTAATAGAGAGACAAAATTTACTATTGAGTTGATTCATGGTACGACTCTGATATCCATACAACCGTATAAAATGACACCAACTGAATTGCAAAAGTTAAAGAAACAGTTGCAAGAGTTACTTAATAAGGGAACTATCTGACCTAGTATTTCACCTTATAAGCACCTGATTCGTAAATAAGAAAGATGGGACCTCAAGTTGTGTATTGATTATAGAAAACTTAATCAAGTAATATTTAAGAACAAATATCCATTGCCTCAGATAGATGATCTACTAGATTAGTTGTAGGGTGTTACTGTATTTTTAAAGATTGACTTAAGATCTGGGCACCATCAATTAAAGATATAGAAAGATATTCTAAACATTGATTTTTGAACTCAGTATGGTGATTATAAGTTTTTAGTTATGCCATTTGGTTTGACTCATGCTCCAGCTACATTTATGGCAATGATGAATAAGATATTCTAGTCTTTCCTCGATCAGTTTGTGATTGTTTTATAGATGATATAATGATATATTCGAAGAATACCGAAGAACACAATGAACATTCACGAATAGTGTTACAGACGTTAAGAGAAAAACAACTATGTGCAAAATTTAGCAACTGTGAGTTTTGATTAGATCATGTATTCTTTTTTGGACACGTGAATCTAGATATGGAATATCATTTGATTTAAGGAAAGTTGAAGCAGTGCTAAATTAGGAACCTTCAAAGACACTCACAGAGGTATATATTTGCCTCAAAATGATTAGATATTACAGAAGATTTGGTGAAGGATTTTCAATTATAGCAGTTGACAAAATTTCTTAGAAAGAATATGCCAATTCAGTGGAATGAACAATGTCAACAAAGTTTTGATGAACTAAATTACATATTAACCATGACACTAGCCCTTATGATTCTTTTGAGCATAGGAGGATTTGTTATGTACAATGATGCTTCGTATCAGGGATTAGGATGTGTACTTATGCAAAATGGGAAAGTTGTTGCACATGCCTCTAGACAACTCAGACCATATGAAGTAAACTATCCAGTACATGATTTATAACTGCTACAATAATGTTTGCTCTTAAAATATAGAGACATTACCTATATGGAGAGACATTTTAGATTTATACTAATCATAAAAGTTTGAAATACTTGATGACTCAAAAAGAGCTAAATGTGCAACAAAGAATATGTTTAGAGTTATTAAAGGATTATGATTGCACGATTGAATATCATCTTAAAAAAGCCAGTGTGGTTGCTTATGTACTTAGAAGAAAGTCTAGTGTTACTTTGTCTAGTTTGCAGCTAACACATATGGCTGATTTAATAGATTTTACAAAGCTTGAACACAAAGTTAGAAATATCTTAATCGAGAGAGTTAATAGAAATATTAATGGTTAGACCGATGTTATTACAAATGATACAAGAAACCCACCTACAAGGAAGATGCTGAGTGTATAATGATAATTGAACAGATTGATTAAGAGGTAGAGACATCGTTCTAGTTAGTGGATGAGCTAATTATGATGGGACCTCAAGAATGTGTATCGAATGTTAATAGTATTAGACAAGAGATAATGGATGAATCACATAATTCTCCATATGTAATGCATCCAAGTATGAAAAATATGTACATACTCTAAAACAACACTATTAGTGGCCAGGCATGAGAAAAGATGTTGTAGAATTCATAGCCAGATGCTTACTATGTCAGCAACTGAAGGCTGAACATTAGACATCAATAAGCAAAATTCAGTTATTGCCTATTCCAATCTAGAAATTAGAATGATAACTATGGATTTTGTGATAGGTTTACCATGTACACTATATGGTAAAGGTGTAGTATGGGTGACTGCAGATAGATTAATCAAATTTGCACATTTCTTACCTATTAAAATCGTAATATCCCTAGAATAGTTAGCAGAATTATATATACGAGAGATAGTCCGATTACATGGTGTTCCTATATCCATAGTATTTGACAGAGATCCAAGGTATACTTCTAGATTTTAGTAGACCTTACATAATGTTTTGGGTACAAAACTGAACATTACCATTGCTTTCTATCCACGACAGATAAACATATTGAAACAACTATATAGACATTAAAAAGATGCTATGGTCTTGTGTACTATAATTTTAGGGCTCTTGGGATAGATATATACCCCTGATAGAGTTTGCTTAAAATAATCACTACCACAATAGTATTGATATTGTACCATATGAAGCTCTATGTGGAAGGAAATGTAGAAGTCTAATATACTAAGACAGAGAAGAGGCAGAGATATTCAAAAGAGTTGAACTTGCACAAAAAACTGTAGAAAAAGTAAGTTAGAAGCTACACAAGATAGACAAAAGAGTTATTATGATAAACACAGAAGAGAAATGGGGTATGGAATTGGTGAAAAGGTCTTTTTGAAAGTATCATCCTAGAATGGTATATTGACTTGTATTGAGGAATCAATGCAAATAGTGAATGATAGAACTACACAGTTAAGAACCAAATAGATTTCTGTGGTAAAATTTCTCTGGAAACATTATAATATAGATGAAGCCATATGAGAGACAGAGGACAGGATGAGAAGTTACTACCCTCAGTTATTCACTGTTAAGTTTTATATATTCAGTTATTACATTTTCATATAGTAAGCCCATAGAAAAATGAAAGATAAAGATACAATACAAGATTAATAAGATAAAGATGCTAGTAATAATAAGCATAGATGAATTTTGAGGATAAAATTTTTTAAGTGGGAAGATTTGTAACATTCCCATCCTAATATCCAATAATTAGTGAAATGATTAATAGAATTAAGAATGAATTTGGTATGTTAATATGTTGAGAGATGTTAGGATTATAATTAGGAAAGAATATATATGAAATAAAGTTAGAATCATGTTTCAGGTGAAAATTGTGCATAAAACAGAGATGGATTTATAATTGGTGCAGTTCAGCAGGTCAGCACGAGAGGGCGTGCTGACCAACACGAGGACTGTGCTCATGGGATGAAGATAAGCATGCCTATGTCGAATAAGAGTATGATCATGCCTCTAAGGTAAAGTTTTCAATGCGGTGGGCGTGCTGGAGGCCATTTGGAAAGCACAGGCAGTGTCAAGGCCATCACAACTGTGTCGATTTGTTTGTTTCTCATAAACCTTGTAAATTGAAGCATAAGGTGGCCATTTTAACAATAAAAATCACATTTGAAGAAAGAGAATATAAAAAAATAGAAAGAACATAAGGAAAGACAAGAGAAGAGATAAAGATGAATTTTTGAGAGATTTAATCTAGGAATTTAGCTGGAAACATACAATTGAGCATAAGATCAAGTCAGGGATTAAAAAACTAAGCAGGAACCAGAATTCACAGAGTTAAGGTGAGAAATTTACGAGTTATATGGAGAAAATCTATAAATAAACAAGAATTAAACTTAAAATTAAGAATGTGTATAGATTGAGAAAGATCGAGAATTAAATATACAATCATGCATATAGGTATCTGAGTTTTATATACTATATAGATTGTTATAGATAATTCTATTCATGATTATATTAGACAACATATTAGACAAGATAATCAGGATCGGAGCTTGTGTTACTCTGATTTAGAAGGTGAGTAATCCAACTCACTTTTAAATACAATTTTATATGCAATTTTATAAGCTCTATATGATTAAATTATCAATATTCATATATAAAATTGATTGAATGGAAATACGAATATGAAACCAAACATGTACACGATCATACAAATAGTATCATAGAAGTACATATGTAATTAGTTAGCAAATATTCACATCATTTACATGTATGTTATTGATATATGATATTGGCAGTGATCTGTGATTGATGGTTATTGTTATTGACAGAGTAAAAGATTGATCAATCTGGAGATGCAAGATATTTAGGAAAACAGAAGAAACTAGGAAATGAGAATGAAAAACAGAGATGCAGGCTTTATCGTTCTTGTGAAGCTCAAATTTTAAAACCGTTAATCCAAATAATTAATTCATATCGTAAAAAATATAATATTTAAATATAGATAGAGGAGAGAAATATAAATTCCTGTATTTTCATAAGAACTCTACCCAAACGTTTTCTAAATTAAACAAAATTTCACAGAAGGTGTAAATAGTTTGAAAACAAATTCAAACTCATAATGCATGTACACACATATATTCGTACAACAGATGTATAAAATCAAACTTTCAAAAGACAAAATCTAGAGCTCAGCCTATGACAATATCGCTCAGGTGGATGATCATTGCACCTCTCTGGTCCAGTAGCAGCTACCTACAATTTGCACAACATTATAAACAATCACACAGATGTGAGTATTTCTAAATGCTCAGTAAGGCAATGTTTGGTATGAGGGAAGTGAAGGAGAGGAAGTTAATTATAGAGGAAATATATTCCTTAGTCTTGTTTGGTTGACACTAACAAAGGAAGTTCAAGTTCTGCAAGGGAAGTAAGTGCCCTCATGTAGGGGAAGAAAAATTTTTAGGGTGGAGGTAGAATTTTTCTTCCCTAGTATGAAATGACACTTTTACCCTTATTTTCTTTATTAATTTCTCTTTTCATTTAAACTTTTAATTAATTTATATATTTATTATAATTATATTTAAGATAAATTTAATTTATATTTTTATTTTAAATTATAATAATAATTTTAGTTTTTTTCAAAATAAAAATATATTAGTTTACAAATTTGATATAACAAATAAAAATAAAATTTAAAAAATAATATTTTTTATAGAATAATATAGTATTTTTTTTATAAAAGCTTATGTATAATTTTTATAATATTATATTTTTATATATTTTTTAAAATCATATATATTTTTCTCAAAAAAATAATATATATTTTAATTAATTAAATTAATTATTTATTATTTTGTTAAGGGTATTATAGGCATAAAATAAAAGTTATTATACACTTCCTAGGAAATGTAATTTCATACCAAACATATAAAAATTATACTTACTCAGTAATTTACTTCTCGAATAACTTACTCTCTCAGTAACTTATTTCCCGGGAACTTTCTTACTCGTACCAAACAAGGCCTAAGTGTCTTACTAAAATTTAAGTACATTATGAAATAGGATAACACCTTATTCACTATAATCCATTATGTATGAAATTCTCTGTTTATATGATGTACGGGGAAATTTTGTCCAGTGAACACGGGTCGTGCCCAATGAACAGAGGTCGTGCCCAATGAACACGAGGTCGTGCTCATCACTTAACTCGTGTTGACTTACTGCAACCTGAAATCAACCTATAATCAACCTGTTCATTTCATCTTATAATTGTGCATTTCTCACTCTATATCCGTTATATCAAACATTATCAATAATATCACTGTTCATATGCATTTAATATTATCTTTACTCTATAACATGTGCCATTTCAGCAAGCAACATTAGAACTCATATATATATGTATATATATATATATATACACATATATATATATATATATCTACATATATATATATATACATATATATATACATATATATATATATATATACATATATATATATATATATACATATTAACCAAAAGTCAATCATATATCGGCAATCATCTCAACAAACTAACACTAAACATAACTACACAGATAACGTCTAAAATGCACACAACATGCAAATGTCTAGTACAATAGATCCTATCTGGTGTCTGGTCAAGAGAGAGAAAGTACGAGAGTAGCAGTTGGCCCACCTAAATAGTATGGTAAGCTAATCCTGCTCAGTATTAGGTCCTGAAATAAAAAATAACAGTTGCGTGAGTTGCGGGCTCAGTGAATAGTCAATAATTTAATAAACAAATTGTAACGCCCCAAAAATGTTCCCAAAAGTCGGCGGGCAAATATAACTTGAATTGTACGAAAACGACAGGAGTTTGAAAATTCCAATGGCTGTGAACACCTACAGGAATGGACAAGAGGTAGTTCCCATAGCCGTTCAGCTATGAATAGTCACATGGAACGGTTAGAGGCCGTTCCCATGGCCGTTTGGGCTGGTAGACTTTTAATTAAAACGCGTGTTTTGTAAAGAAAAGAGAGAGAAAACGTATTAAAACAAACCCAACTCGTCCCACACCTTCTTCCTCGACCCAAACCCTAAAGCACGATTTCTAACATTCCCAACTCCAAATCCTCATTTCCATACCTCAAAAATCTGTGTTTTTACGAAGGAAACACAAGTTAGACGAGTTCTAGGGTTTTACTGCGAATTGTAACGAGGTAAGCTTAGTCTCACCCGAAATTTTTGTGTGAAAATAGATAGAAATGGTAGGGTTTTGTTGGGTTTTTATTGTATTTTATGATTTCATAAACCATTAACCAAAAAACATAAGATTTGACGTGATTTAAGGAATTAGGGTTGTGGGAAATTTGGGGTTTTGGAGGAATCCGAGATTGGGACATCAAAATGAGTTGAATAAGGTTTAATAAGCAAAATGTGGGTTGTTTATGTGTAGGAGGTAGTACCCGGTGCTCGGGGCGAGGTTTAATCGGGGATCGTTTGCGTGGATTACAAGGTAAGTGTTTTTCAACACTTACTATTGTTATGCTAGTAGTTATATGGTTAAATGTATAATTTTATAATGTTCGTTTGGCATGTAATAGTGGAAATGCGACTTTGAAAGATAATATATTTGAAAGTTGATTATGTGGTATGTGTTGTTTTAATGAGTTGTGGGTTTCATTAAATTGGTTGGGATCGATGGTAACGTGTTGCTTAGGTGTTTGAATGATGTTTGAATATGAGCATAACTAAATGGCTTGTTGTGTGTACCCAACTTTGTGTTGTTGGCTTGGAATAAAAAGTGTATGAAGGGAAATAAGTATGGTGATGGTTTGATTATAGGTACATGTTATGGAACAGATGAATGAGGTGTGTATTGATGATAGGAATGTGGTTTTAATCTTGAAAGTGTGTGTGAACCATGTGTTTAATGGTCAATTATTGTGATAATGTGTAAGGTAATGAATGTACAAAAGATTAGGAAGAATGATTATTATGTTAAGTGTGGAATTTTTGGTTGTCTATAAATCAGCAGGTGTGAATGGCCTCGGTGGCCGTTCACCTAGCCGTTCCATAAGTAAATGGCACCCTGTCAGGGTGAACGGCCAGGGTGAACGGCCACAGAGGCAGTTCCCTAGGTTGTTCACCACTGTCTAGTAGCCTTAATTTATAATTGTTGGATATGTAAACGAGTGCCTCGATCTACCGAACGTATAGTGGTATGGTATTGACTATAAAACGATGCCTTGATGCGAACAATAAGCCTAAGATTATGTTAAAATTTTGTGTGACTTATTACATGCTCAATTTTGATTAATTGTGATGTGATAATGAAAAATGCATGATTGGAGGAATGAGAGGCTTGAATTCCAATTTATGTGAATCTATGAAAGTTGTATAGGTGTTGATTTGTATGCTTGAATGCATCCTGGAAGAGAGGATGCTTGTATGATTTGCTTCATTATGACTTTGGCTTAGGGCATATTTTGAGTTTTGGTGCTAAAACAGAGTGTGAATGTACTATATCAGAGTTGAGGACAGTTATGATTTCTTGGCTTGTGTTATGAAATTTATGAATGAGGTGTTAAATACGTATAAAATGAGCATGAACTTATAATGTTTTTTGTTTGAGCCAGGTGCATATTATGAATATTTCCCTTTGTGATCAAGATGATGAACTCTTTTGAGTTACATATGATATGTATCTGGTTATGCCATGAGTGGTCGTATGAGTATGTTGACTTATGGGTGATATGGATTGAATTGTGGAACATTTATGTGCATGCATATTTGTGTAAATTGAGAGATGAAATGCATGGAGTTGCATTCATACATACCATTATTGTGTTGGCATGAGCAGTGTATGTTCATGCATTGAGATACAGGAGCTTATGGCTCACATGTGATAAAATGGGGGATTAGTCCAAATGTTTGAGAACACAAGAGTTTGACTCTTAATGTTATGTTTATGTTGAGTGAGAGCTCGATGCCGAACAAGGCCCGATCAATGATATGAAAAAGGAAAGAAGAGATGTTCTTCTATGTGATAAAATGGGGGATTATCCCAATATTTGATAAAATGGGGGATTAGCGCAATTGTGATTTGATGCCGAGCGAAAGCTTGATGCCGGGCCAGACTCGATGATTTGATGCTGAGCGAGAGCTCGATGATTTAATATCGGGCTAGACCCGATGTTTCAAACCTCGTGGTACATGTGTGTGGACAATGCATTAGCATTACATTTGCATTCATTATGCATACATGTTATTGATGTGCATGGAAACTAAAAACGTATGGATTGTGGTTATGATACGTGTTTGGCTGGTGACTGTCTAATGTGAGTACTTGTGTTTATTATGTGAATGGAATATATGTTAATTTGGTAAGCTAATGCATGAATGTTCATATGAGTCATTGCGATTGAATGTGGAATGATAGTATATTGAGTAGTTTGATACAATAAGGGTGTGTGTGGTTAGATTAGGTGAGATATGGTTAAAAGAAAACTAAAGTGGTTGTTTATGAACATGGATGAAAATGAGTAGTAAGTTGATTTGATTATGCTTTTGTTGTTTGTATGGTAGATTTATGGATGTGGTTATAAATGGATGTCGTATAAAGGATCTTGCGAAA